>JABCKW010000418.1:0-83219 GCA_014824385.1 Fusarium cyanostomum
GCCTCGTACTACATAAGCACAGGGTTCCGACTTCTCCCAAACACTTCCTTACGTGCTTACCTACCTAGGTACCTAGTTAGACTAATAGTTGTGTCCAATTGGAAGGATGCCTCTCCGACGTCGCTGGCGCCCACTCATCGCAACCAACTCCGGCTTACGGGTACACTCTGCATCGGTGCTGCCGAATCAGATTTGCCCTTACTAAGCCATTGACGACCCTCTGTGCCTCTTTCATTCCGAGGCGCTCTAGTCCGAGTGGTTCTAGAATCTCGTCCAACACAATCATCCGCGTCTCGCCCAAACAACCAGTTCTCTTTCTCAAATCATCTCCTCGGTATTGATCTCTACGATTGAGGTGCCGTCGGGGTATATTGCATATTGAATTAGTCACCAGTAACGACACAGTAGGTTCCCCGGCCCTGACGGGATGACACAGCCACGGCGCAGTTCCTCCGTGGTGTATCACCTCAGCATTAAATCTTTCACCCTCACGACTTTATCCATTCCTCAAAATCTAACCAGTCGCTCAGCATCTGGGGATTCGACGAGGCACGTCTCTTAAAGTTGGCCAATCATGACTACCTTCAACTCCCATATCACGAGCGCAACAGAGCGCTCTATCTCTTCCTCCTTGTCACCGGAGCGAGGGATCACTAGTTCAGAGGACGATAAAGCTGGGATCTCAACCCTTGATCCGGAGTTTTACAAGAGCCTCACCGACAAGAGGACCACCCGCGGTAAGCATGCGGTTATCGCGACTAGTGGCCGAGGGGTTCTAATTCGCAGTATCAGATGGGAACACACCTAAGAAACGAGGGCCAAAGCCTAACAGCAAGCCTGCTCTTACAAGACGCCAAGAACTGAATCGACAGGCACAACGGTATGTTGAACGAGCTCAAGTCAACGCTTATCTCTGACGTTGCATCTCATCTCCCAGAACTCACCGTGAGAGAAAAGAGCTCTACATCAAGGCTCTGGAAGACGAAGTTCTTAGACTCAAGGAGGTTTTCAGCAATGTCTCTCTAGATAGGGAGAGGCTGGCCGATGAGAACAAGCGGCTGCGGGACGCCATGACACAAGCCGGGCTTCAATATGGAAGCCCATTCGCCGGGGAAAGTGCAACGAGCCGCGGCCCTGGTTCGTCCAACACAAATACCCCTCCTCTAACTTCGCAATCAACAGCGCCGTCTGTTGGTTCCCCGGCTCACTTGCCTCTCGCCGCCAATCAAAGCTACATGCCTGGCCAGCAACAGCATGACCTGCATCGGACCCTTTATCGTGGAGGCGCCGACATGGAGCAAGCGGGCATTGACTTCGTTTTAACGTACGATAACTCCTCTTCGAAGACTTCCCAATGATCCTCCCGTGTGATTCGATGCGAGCTGCGTCGCGACCATGGGTGAGCTTTGGCAAAACATGGCGATGGTCGGGCTGGCTAACGATGTTGAGGGAGCATGCAGTCTCGAGAAGCCCTGCATGGCACATATCCAGTACATGATCGAGAGAGCCGCCGAGCCTGACGGTGAACCATGTGGGCATGCGCTCATGGCGTCTTGTCCACCTGTTCCATTCCCAGACTCAAGGCCAGGCTGCCCATTTGGGAACACCCACGTTCCTTTAGATGGCGAGCCTAATCAAAAGACATGGGAGGTCCCCAGGGCTGACCTTGCCACTCTCCTAGACCTCAGCAAGAGACTAGACCTTGATGGCGAGGTGACTCCTATCATGGCGTGGGGCATGCTCATGTCGCATCCTAGGGCGATAGAGCTCGAGGTGGAGGACTTGCGGAAACTAAGCGAGGAGCTCGTCCGAAAAGTGAGGTGCTACGGGTAAGTTGTTGTCTCCTTGCTACGATTCACTGGAGAGACGCTGAGTTGGTGCCATAGTTTCGGTGCCGTGATGGAGGAGTTTGAGGTGCGAGATGCCTTGGACAACGTATTCAGTGGTAAGGATACCGTGATGTACGGGTAGATTGGCTCGTTGATTGGTGGTGTTGATTGGAAGGATCATGCATTCTGGTTACATGCATATTTTTGTCTCTTGGGTTCGATGATACCATTAAGCCGCGTATATAATAGGTTGCGTTGTACGGCGTACGAATGAATTAATACTCGACTCAGTTGAATCAATTTAGGTATCGTCGAGACCCTATGCTCTAGGCAATGATCTGGGTTGCTCACAGGAGAGCCTTGACTTTGACAGGGGGTAATTCAATGAACTGATCATGAAGAGGCCTTACCCTAGAATGGCACTGGCCCAGGGACCTACCTAGCTGTGGCTGAGTGAGTGGCTGAGTGAGTGGCTGAAGTGCACACCAACTAGCCGCGGGGCTTGGTTTTTTTCGTGCCCCACACTCCACCCCACCACAAATTCATCGTGGACGTCCAAATTCTAGCATCGCCGTGAACCGAGCGACGCAACTCCTCCCCCGCCTCGCTCCGATTCGATTCGATCTGATTTCGTCCACGCGCACGCGCAAAGAAATCATCGCAAATATGGCGGACTCCTTCGACTACATCAAGATTTGCGAAAGCTGCCCAGCCGGCGATGGCTGGGGCCCGTCCACCACCTCGGAGACTACCCTCAACGGCGTGCCCTATGCGCCCTTCTCCAAGGGTGATAAGCTGGGGCGTATGGCCGACTGGACCGCCGAGGGCAAGGACCGTGAGCGCGGTGGACGAGCGCAGTACAACAGGAATTACCGAGGTAGGTTGTTCTCATAGCTTTGTCCCGCTTGCTTGATGGAATCTTGACTCACCTTTAATGTCCATCCACAGATCAGCAAGTCTACGGTGCCAGTCACGCCATCACCTTCAACGCCCCTCCCGCCGAGGACGAATCTACCTTCTCCGTCGTTAGCAACGTCCGAGACTCTGCGAAGACAAGATACGGCCGTGGTGCCGTCTTCACTCGTGGCCGTGGCCAGCGAGGTGGCCAGGCCGGTGGCCGAGGTGGACGAGGCCAGCTGCAGAGGGGCGGCGCCGGTGGCCGTGGAGGCTACGGCGGCTACGACCGGGGCGGCCGACCCAACGCTGGTCGTGGCGGTCGTCGTTTCGGTTGGAAGGACTGGGACAAGCCTGCTCGCAACCGCGATGCTAGCATCAACGTCAAGGCTGAGTGGAAGCTGCTGGAGGAGATTGATTTCAACCGCTTGGCTAAGCTGAATCTCGACACCGACGAGGGGGAGGATATTGATGACTACGGTTTCCTCTACCACTACGACCGCTCATACGACAAGCAACCTGTCAAGGGCGCCGAGAAGAAGCTCACCGCCATCGACCGGGCTGCCTACAACGTCACCACGTCTTCCGATCCCGTCATCCAGGAGCTTGCCGACAAGGATGAAGCCACCATCTTCGCCACCGACAGCATTCTCTCCATGCTCATGTGCTCACCTCGCTCGGTGTACCCCTGGGATATCGTCATCTCGCGACAGGGCAACAAGGTCTTCCTGGACAAGCGCGATAATGCCGCTCTTGACATGGTGACGGTCAACGAGAACGCTGCCGACTCTCCCCTCGATGCTGCCGACGGCAGCAAGGACACCATAAACCAGCCCACCGCCCTCGCCGAGGAGGCCACCTACATTAACCACAACTTTGCAAACCAAGTCGTCGTTGAGAACGACTCGTCCAAGGTCATCATGGCCCACGCCAACCCCTTCTACAATTCCTCCGAAGACACGGACCCCCCTGCCAGCAAGGCCTACAAGTACCGACGATTCGATCTGTCGACCAACGAGGAGGACCCTGTGCACTTGGTTGTGCGAACCGAGGTGGACGCCGTGCAGAGGAACGCCATCAGCGGCGACGACCAGCTCGTCAGCATCCATGCGCTCAACGAGTTCGATAGTAAGGCTCAGGGCAGCGGCGGTGCTCTCGACTGGCGAAGCAAGCTTGTCACTCAGCGTGGTGCCGTTGTGGCTACTGAGATGAAGAACAACAGCTGCAAGCTCGCCCGATGGACAGTACAGAGCATTCTGGCCAAGGCTGACATGATGAAGCTTGGGTATGTCCTCAAAACCCCTCGCTCTTATGACTCGTGGTCCTCGTAGCTAACCGTGACAATAGTTTCGTCTCCCGTGTGAACCCCCGCGTCAACGACAAGCACGTCGTCCTCGGCGTTATCGGCTGGAAGCCCCGCGACTTTGCCAACCAGATGAACCTGTCGCTCTCCAATGGCTGGGGTATCGTCCGTACCATCGCAGACATGTGCCTGAACAGCACCGACCACGACGCCAAGTTCGTCCTCGTCAAGGACCCCAACAAGTCCATCCTCCGCCTGTACGAGGTTCCAACCGGCAGCTTCGACGATGATGATGAGGATGAGGCCGAGGAGCCTCAGGGTGAAGAGGAGGAGCAGTAGAGCAGAAGTTTGATTCATGGATGTTGTTTCGTGATGATGGGGGCGAGACGTCACCGCGAGAGCCTCTTCGCCAAAGAGGGTATCAATGGTCTCGTTGGGGGTCTCTGGGAAAGGAGAAATAGCCGAGGCCTGGCTTTCGAGCTTCCCAACCCGCAGGGCGAGATTTTGAAGTTCCATCTCAAGTTTGCGCTTGTCGGGAGGGATAGGGAATAAAAGGAATGAGATTGCAGGTAGTCCCATGCTCTAATGATTTGAAGCAGTGGATGCGGTCTCTATCAGGTCCTGTATAAGGGTTTCGGTTGCGGTAGCAACCTGGCATGAAATGAATATGTGACTTACCTTTGCTCGTGTTCAAGTAAGATGACTTACCATGTCTTGAATGTCTAGTCTCGTTGAAACTCTTGGGGCCTCGCATTGCTATGAAGGTGCTACAAGGGAAAAGCCGCCGACGCAAGATAAATGAGAACGCAGATGATAGTTAATATCATTTCACCCAGTGAAATACTTTTCTATAAAGCCGTTACCATGAACTCTCGTTGCCATCTTTCTGGCCTGATTACCCAATTTCCATTGAGACCAAACTACAAACGCTATTGCCGAGTTTTGAAGCAGAAACCTGAACTTAAGCCACGACTAAAGCAAGAAAAGTCTTTTGTTATAGGGAGAAACGCCGACTAATCGGCACAAATTGCTGCGACGTAATCCTAGTCCGCTACAAGACGCCGTGCGCCTCTAGCCATGTTGCTGCGGCATTGGGCCATCCCAACTGTAAGCGCTGCGAAGCACTATAGGCGGCATCGCGGAGAGCGTAGAACCTAACGCTTTCGCTGTTGCCGTATCTACCGGCGGGAAGAAGGGTCTCGAAAAGGCTGTTGCGATGTCCGCACGTGGACCACGTGCGCCTAACTTCTTCGCGGAGACAGATGTCGAGCTGTGTTTCACGATGAGTGAATTGATGACAACGCTCTTCATAGCGTGCTCCAGCTTCAAGTTGATTGGTAAGAAAGATAATAGCCAACTGCCGCCCGGAAAACGGGCATTGCGGTGGAGGATTTGGCTCGAGGCCACGAAAAGTCTGGTGCAAAGATGGCTCCGTCCGAGGTGGACGGCGACCATAGTCTTCGAACCTAACAGGAGGCCCTAATGATGTACACGCTTCTATCGTGGGTAGAGGCAGCCTGCCGGCGAGTCGAGTTACCCCCGGCTGTGCTCCAGAAGTCTGCGTCTCAGGCGCTTCTCTATGGCTCGAGGCTTGAGCCACATGTGTTGCACGTCTAGCGTCTGATGCTTGATAGAATCTTGCTAGACTTCGATACGCATCAGGACGAGGAAACGGCTGTTGCTGATGCTCCCGAGGCTGGCTTAGACTAGGTGACCGTACGCCCTGGTCCGGGTGGCTTTGAACATCATCCTAGCTCGTTGTCAGCCGTGTCATGGTTGGAAAACCCGGCAGAAGTACCTGGTGTAGTTCTCTCTTGAGATTGGAAGCAGCATGGGGCTGGCTGGAGAACGGCAGAATTATCTCCTGGGTTTGCGGACCGTCGGGACTCGTGTTCTTGCGCTTTATCCCACCAAGACCGTTATCTCCTTCAGACTCAGAATTCCCAGGCCCCAATGGAGCTGAGCTTTGGGTGTCATCTTCTAGCTTCATTGCGCCCGAAGGGGTGGCGCTATTTCCGCGCCCTCCTCGATTGGGATGCCGCCCTGTTGAGTCTGTGATTTTAGCAGCCTTTGTTCTCGCAGCCTTCTTCTTCTTCTGACGCGCCTTCTTGAGATGTTGCTTCCAATCAACAGTGTTGGGGTCGATCAAGTGTCTAGCGTCCAGTCGACCTTGATCAAAGCAGCCTTCACAGATGGCGATCTTACATTCGCGACACTGTTGAAGGGTTCCTCGGCCTCCCAACTGACAGGTGTCACACTTGGACATTGCAACGATAGACGCCTCCCAGTCAGAGTGTAGCGAGGAAGAAGTCAATGGTTGCTGAGTCGAGGACTGTGGGGTGAGTGATTCATCTACTTGGGACTGCTCGGGCTGTTGACTCGATCGAGGGCTTGGCTCAGCCGCTATTTCCGGCAATGAGCCATCGACCGAAGTATCGGGGGTATCGGGAATATTGCGAGGCTGACTCTCAGCCTGTGATTGTGTCTTTGCATCTGGAGGAGACTCTTGGAGCCCAGCATTGTCCTCTATGGTTGGCCGAGGTTGAGACATGGTGAGAGAAGATAACCAGCACCAAACGGAAAATGAGAAGGTCAACAGAAATAAGCAGCCAAGCAATGGTGGGCCGGGCCGGGCTGGGAGGGATATATGCTGAGCTCTCGATGCTATACGTAAGTTACTATAGTCGGCGCTGAAAATGGAATCCTTGGAGCTCAAGTGGTGATAGAAGCTCAAGAGAGGCGATGTTTGGGAAGAAGTGGAAGTAGCGTCTGGTTGGCCAGTTGAAAGTGCTTTTAAGCCCAAACCCCAAGGAAACAGCAGACATCAACAGCCAAAAGAGGTGCATGATGCGAGGACGCCCTAGAGACGGAATCATCACTGTCGCGGGCAAGGGTTGTCTCTCGTGCACTGAACAACTGCAGATGAGAACGATGGTGGCCAGGTGAAACATATGTCGATGATTCACAGAAATTATACCCAAAGGAAATGATCCGTTGTATATCTAATTTGCGGGTGCCAGGCGGATCAAAAAAACATGGCACAAAAGTAACATGGGAGAAGCATTAGCGTTATAGTCATTAGCATCCATGTCTACGAACCCAGCCTGGGAACCGAGGAGTTTATTACACAAATGAGAATATGCACTGAACTTCAAGCTTACTATCGCCACAACCAATTTCAATATTATTTTGTTGTCCTAGGGGCTCTCTGTAGCATAGCAGGACCCCCCCATCACACGAATCAAAAGGGGCTAAATCATTTAACTTTGTCGTTGAACAAGCTAGTTGTTTGCGAGTAGGATAGCATGATATCTGGAATCCTGCAAAGTTGTTGTCAGTAAACTCTGGTGAGGAAATGGCATCTGCGATTGTCGTTGTTGAGGGATTCACGTGCTCACACGGTCTGGGGATGGCCGTGATTAGCCAGCCAATCAGATGTTAGAAGGGACAATGCCAATCGGCGAACCGCAGGAGAGGAAGCGGAAACGAGGGACCCAGTTAACTAAGGTACCTAGTCGGTAAGAGCGGCACGGACAACACCGATCCTTGAGTTAATCGCTTGGCTAAGGTATGCTTGTAGCCGCGTCTGAGAGGCAAAAGAGCTTCGTCATGGGACTTTCTAAAGAAAGCTGGACATGTCTGGAAATCTGAGGCTGATGAGCAGTGAATAAGGCCTCGATCTTGGCTTTGACGTTGTGGATGAGCATTTGGTGATGACATCAGGTCTTTACCGAGTAGAGATATTCCCCATTCAGAAAGAATTCATTGATAACTTCTCTCAAGATATTCTACCGCCTATTTTAAACCCCGAGATAAGTCTCAGCAATTATTGCTATCGCTTTCTGTCTCGTGAAGCGTCGTGAGCGTCTCCTGTGCTGCCGTCTTGCCGATCAAGGGTGAGGTGACCCCCGGTGATCCTAGCGCCCAAACTCCGTAAAACTCTTGATTGGGCGCCTTCTAGGGCGTTGCATCGTGGAGAAGCGACAGGCGGTCGGTCATCCATCGGTGCTTTCGCTGCTCAAGGTTCTCGAGCAAGCCCCACCTGAGGAAAGCTCCCCGGGCTGGCCAATGCCGACTTTCGCAAGCTTGCCCGTGACTTTTGGACTCGACTCTTCTCCATCTTCTTTCCTGGCGCATCTTGCTTGCATTCTCTCTATCGCTCAAGCATCGCATATAATCGCAGACGGACATCTCTTCCCGCCGCGCCAATTGCCAAACACTACTCCGTATCCGTACTCATAACCACAAATCCGCTACCGCAGCGCTTTCACCATGTCCGCTCAAGACTACTACGGCGGCGGTGGTGGTGGCGGCAACCCTCAGCATCCCCAGCCGGTAAGTGTCCAACCGACGATACACAGACATGCCCAGTTAGTCGCATTGCTGACCTCTTCTTCCCGCAGTCCTACGGTCCTCCCCAAGGCCAGTACGGCCCTCCTCAAGGACAGTATGGCCCCCCTCAAGGTCAATACTACGGCCCGCCCCAGGGCCAGCCGCCCATGCAGTACCAGCAGGCGCCGCCACCCCAGCAGGGTGGTGGTAAAGGCGGCGGCGGCAACTGCTTGACAGCTTGTCTGGCAGCTCTTTGCTGTTGTTGCGTGTGCGAAGAAGGATGTGAATGCTGGTATGTGACTCGCCCTGCGGCGCCATTGATGTCCCACAAGCTATGTCCCAACACCATTTGGGTCTTGCGCTTCAATTCACGATTGCGCCGTGTACCCGTCTCAAACTATTCACTGCGCCTTAGCCTGGAACTCGCTGACTGTTGTCCCTTTTGCGATTGTCTAGTTTCGAATGTTGCGATTGTCTCTTCTAAACATCGAAACACGATAGCTTCAAATGAAAACAAATGCCAGAACAAACCACACACGCTCGACGAGCGCGGGCCTGGGCTGCACCAAGGCAGTAATTCCTATGTGTGCGAACTATCCTACGCCACTCGACTTGGAAACGCCTTCACGAATACCCCGGTTTTCTATTGGTATACACGTTTTGCGATGATAGTGGATGCGATGATGGGAAGAGAAGGAAAAGCAATGAGCGGCTTCGAGTCTTGAGGAACACAAGACATACGACATACATGTTCGGCCGAGAGACCTCAAGACAATCGCAGAGAACGTATATTCGTCGTGTAGAGCTTAAAGGTTGAAGCTCATCCAAATACCAATTTTCCTTGTGCCCAAGTCGACTGAAACCGCCAATGAGTCGATATTGATAAGTATAAATCACAGCCACGCAAGCGGGTCAAGAAAATGGAACTGTCGCATGCGAACTGATTGCTTGCTTCTTTTGCCAATAAGCTTTTCCCTTCTCCTGAAGCTTGTTCATTCATAGCGCTGCATAAATGCGAAACCACCCCCAGAATTACTGGTCGAGCTGCACATAGTTGGCAGGGAAGAGGCCCGCGTGTCCCGCGTAATGACCAAACCACCAATCCTCGTCGGGAAACTCTAAATTGGTAATCGTGGCGTCTTCGGGGAAACTCAGCTCTGTTCCTCGCTGTTAGTTATTGTTCATTCCAAAGTAAACATGCAGGAGGCACATACCGTTATCTTCTGCGGCCTCGTAGTCATATAGGGCCGTTGCTGTATGTCTAGCATCAGCCGGAGCGGTAGCCGGTGCCGGTGCCTCAGACTCAGGCTCGGCCGCAGGGGCGGGGGGTAGCGAGGGCGCCGCAGCAGCCGACTCGATGGGCTCGCTATCATCCACGACCTCAACGTAGTTACTGGGGAAGAGACCGCTCTCGCCTTGCGAATTGGTACCCATCCACCAATCCTCATCCACCATTTCGATGTTGGTCACATATTCTCCCTCAATCAACTCAATCTCGTTGTCCTCGGCCTTCTCGTAGTCATAATGGATCACAGCACAGTAACCGCCCTGAGCCTCCTGAGCTGGCTGAGCAGCGGGCACAGGCTCGGGCACAGGCTCCATTGCATGCGCAGCAGCCGCAGCACCAACGCCAGCAGCTGCCCCAACAGCGACTCCTGCGGCCACTCCACCAGCAACTCGGGCTGTAGAAGACACCTCCTTGTCATCAGCCAGGTCCTCCTCCTTGGGCACGTTGATCTGGCTCGGGGGGAGGGGCGGAGGGGCGCGCTGCTCAGGAGGAGTTCCAATAGGAGGCACTGGTCCACGGCTGACCGGGACAGCGATGCGAGGAGGCGAAGGAGATCGCTCTCGCTCCACAGCTGTCTGGTAGGCAGAAGAATCCTCCCGCTCGTCGTCTTCTTCGCCTGCAGGAGCCGGCCGGCTGGGCAATCCTGGAAGGGCAAATCCTCCAGTGGGTCGAGAGCTATCAGGAACAGGTGGAGGCGCAGCCTCGTCCTCTGCAGCTCGAGGCGCGGGGGGAGAAGTTCCCGTACCGATGGGGGCAGTGTTCTTGAATCGATCTCGCAAAGCCGACACACCCGAGGGGGACGGCGGCGTCTCTTCAGCGTGCTGGTCAGCCTCGCCAGTGTTGTGCTCGCTAACTTGTCCAGGCAAACCTCGACCGTAGTCTGCGGTTTGAACAGGGGCCCAGCTCTTTCCACTATAGCCGCTCTTCCACTCATTTCCACTCTTCTGAGCCTGAACAGGGGAAGTGCTGCCTATGGGTGCAGCTACGCTGGCGACATCTGTTCCCTTCTCTCTGGCCTTTCGTTCAGCCCAAAGTTGGGCAGGAGTCTTGCCGCCTTGGTCTGCAAAGGTACGGCTTGCAGCACCGACGGGAGCGGCTTTGGGAGGGGCCGGTCCTCCAAAACCCAAGCCAGCTGGCGTGGGAGCCTTGGTTCCCGAAAAGCTTCCTGCACCTGCAAATTTGTTGGCAACCTTGGGCTTGGGAAGCGATGTAAGGCGCTCAGACTGGGCAGGTTGGGAGAAAGCAGACATGCGCTCAGAGACTGGCCGCGGCGCTGTCTCCTCAGGCTCCTCAGCAGGCTTCTGCGCCTTCGCTCGGATTGCAGCAATGTCAACCTTTCCAACAGGCTCGTAGGATCCCTTGACCGGAGTCGGTCGATCGTCATGGTCTCTTTGGGCCTGAGCGCGAATAGCCGCGATATCGACCTTACCAACGGGCTGGTAAACCCCCCTTACCACATCGCTCGGTGTATCGTTTCGCTGGATCGCGCCGCTGCCAGTGGTTGTTGCTGTGGATTGCTTGCTGAGATCGGCAATGTTGACCTTGGTGGGCTTATAGGCCGACTCAACCTTTTCAAGCTGAGTCCTAGTAACGGGAGGAGCATCAGCACCCCAGCCATCTTCGTCGACATTCTCGTCCCTCTTGGATCGAGCAGCGACGAGCGGGTTAGCGCGGCTGGTTGTAGTCGGCGTGAAGACGGGCTTTGACTTGACTGGCGGGGGTGCAGCAGCACGGGCATCCCCAGAGCTTCCTGCCGAGTACTTGGCGCCGGATGCGTCGGCCACTTTTTGCATGATTGAGTCGACTTCGAGGTCGCTTTCGGAACGAGCTGTGATCTGGACATGGTAGCCGTGAAGGACCTTGGAGACGGCGGCCAGGTGGCTGGTGAAGTAGCCCTTGGTTCGTTCGGGAACCCCTCCGCCACACCAAGCGATCAGAATGCTCTTGGGGAGGCCGCTGTTGGGGTCTTTGACTTTGGCGAATGCGAATTGGATGCGGCCTTCGCTGAAGTCCTCAATCAGGTCAGCAAGCTCACCGTCTGTGGTCGTGTTAGTACGTCGGCGCGTTGGGGGAGCTTTGAGATTTGTGGCATACCGCCAGTGCCTTGGACCTTGAGGATGCTCTCCTTGGCGCCGCTGTCCTGGAACGCATTCAGGAGAGGGGCTTGCACTGAGAACAGGGCCCAATGAGCGTAAGTAGGAGAGCCGGACGATGGCGGAGGGCCGTTGACAACGCCATTGTAGCTGCTCTTTATGGAGGGGCCATTTATCGAGAGATTGAGGGATGCCATCGTTGTGAGGTTTGAGAGGTGACGGGTGAAGGTTGAAGCTGACGAGGTTGGATGATGGGGGTTGGGGGTGACGTTGACACCGTTGCTGCGGCGGCAGCTCCACACGGAGAGAAAGAGAAAGACGGCGGAATTCTGGAGGCGGAGTAGCCGGAGACGGAGAGTGAAGCTTCAAGTCGAAGAGTCCCTAAACACTTGGTGTTCTCCAGCTCTGGTGAACTGCAGTATGTCGGGAGTTAGGACGAGTTGCGAAGCTAGAACTCGGGGATGGCGATGGGGCCTTTGGGTGAGTGAGAGTGGGTTCTCTCAGTGTGGCTGATGATGTAGCTTCGTACGTCGTCTGCATTAGGAGCTTAGAGGGTGCCCAACGTGGGCGGTGGGCGGTGGACTGGCAGCCTGGCACTGGAACGCTGGGCGGGGTGAAGCTGAGATCGCTTTCAAGCATCTGAGCTTTTATGGACTTCCGGTCAGCACGACGGACACGTCAATGCATCTAAAGGGGTTCGGGAACGGTAACCGTAATGTACTTGCCGTCTCCGTCAACCGCAAAGTACGGTCGCGAGCCGGCCGCAGGGAAAACGGCCAGCCAAACGAAGTGACGCAAGTGCGGCACAAGATTCGTACAGGCATTTTTTCGCACTAGGAATTGCCCCTCGATGCCACTGTACCCCGCCAAAATTCGAACCTTCGTCAACCTTTTTGACGCTTGACTCAGGCGTGGATCGACCCCAACTCCAACTCGGACCTCAACCGTTCCTTTTCCTTATCAGATCTAAACCCCTAAACCCTGACCTCTCAACCGCCAAATCCTCCAGCGCCGCCGCCATGTCGACCATCACCGAAGTCACCAGCATCCCTCAGTGGGAGCAGCTGCTTGGCTCCGTCCCTCCGACTACCCTGGTCATCGTCTCGTTCCACGCCCCTTGGGCCGCGCCCTGCGCGCAGATGGCCACCGTCCTATCGACACTCGCCTCCGAATACCCGGTGACCGAACCTCCCACCACCAAGTGGGTGTCTATCAATGCGGAAGAGTTGAGCGATCTCAGCGAGACCTACGATGTTACTGCTGTCCCATTCCTCGTCTTGTTGAGGAACGGTCAGGTTGTCGAGACGGTTAGCGGCAGCAGCGCAGTAAAGGTCCGAACAGCGATTGAAACACAGGCGAAGCAATCAGGTCAAGAGGCAACGGCCGGCGCCACTAACGGCGTAGGCATGGACAATGCCGTCGCCGAGGAGCAGGATCCCGAAAAGAAGAAGGAAGAGTTGTTCAAGCGCCTTGGTGATCTCGTCAAGGCTGCCCCGGTCATGCTTTTCATGAAGGGCACGCCTAGTTCGCCCCAGTGCGGCTTTTCACGCCAAATGGTTGGCCTTTTGCGAGACAACTCGGTCAAATACGGCTTCTTCAATATCCTGGCCGACGACGAGGTCCGACAAGGTCTCAAGGAGTTTGCAGACTGGCCAACATACCCCCAGCTCTGGATCGATGGGGAACTTGTCGGCGGATTGGACATTGTAAGTCTACCTCTGACAAAGCGGCTTTCTTTCACTAGCAAAACTGACCAATCTACAGGTCAAGGAGGAGATTGGCAGTGACGCCGAGTTTCTCACCAAGTACAGCGTGAGCGGTGGTCCCGCAGCGGCCTGAGATGGAACATACTGCGAAGACTTTGATGCGCATCTTATTTGCACCACGTGAATGCGGCCTCCCGAGTGCTCTTGGATACTGCGCCGCTCAGTCACGAGTAGAATTATTATTTTCTAGCGACAGTCTGCAGCGCGCGATGCCAAAATTTCACAAGAACGTAAGAAGTGGCGAAGTGTGAGGACAAATATGAGGAACTATTGAGGTGATGCGAGCCGAGATGAAGAACATTGGGGTGAAGAATGTTGCGCCTATTGAAACAGAACCAAGCACCTTCACCTGGTCAAAGCAAATGCAACCGCTCTTAGGGTGGATTGGAACGATGCGTTCTAAGCCTAAACGACTTGTCGCATGAGCATACGGCGGTTACCTTGGCGTCATCGTCACTTTACGTAGTAGATTGGGGGAGAATTTAGACAGGGATAATAGCAATGATATATCCGTTGCGCGAAAACCATATTGACACGGCATCACACGTTGTGCCCTCGTGATACAGGGACGACAAACCTTCTCAGCAACTAACAACAGGGCAGGTAAAAAGAGTGGGGTGACAAGCGCTGACAAATACCGGCGACAATTGACGTCCGCCCCGAATTCCGTTTCACGCCCCCATAGGTATTCTCGCTCTGTAACGATGGGGCTCAGGAAGAATGACTCACAAGTGGACTGCAGCAGATAAGTTAGATCATGGCCTTTTGGTTGACCATTGCAAGGAAATGGCTGACCTAAGCGATGGGGTTAGGCACCTATGGATGACTGACTGCTGGGATGGCACCTAGGTTGGTAAGGTACCTAGGTAGGTAGGTAGGTAGTTGAGAGTTATAGCGGGCGCTGAAGCTTGGCCTACGTCTTGCGATTAGTATTCAATACATGGATGACAAGTATGGTTGGGCAGAGGAAGTCCATGAGCAACAGGGTCTGTTTATTAGGACAAAGGAAGCCATGACAACCAATTCCCGGCTCAAAGGATCGATGGATCAGCTGAAGCCACTGAAGAAGTCCCCTTGAATCAAAGAGAATTCGCTCTGGCTCATGAAGCATGAAGCAAATGCGACAGGGATCAGAAGCCCCCTGTGCATCAACCCACCATTCGGAGGATACTCGTCACACGCGTAACCTCTACGGTGCTAAGATAACTAATGTACATAGCTTACTTACCTAGGCAGTTGCCTAGATCCAGTCCGTCGCATTTAATAAGGCTGGCGCTGACGTCCTCGACAACATCCCAGCCCTCTTGCGCCTCTTGCGCTCTTCCTTTCTCCTCAAGAATACCTTATGCTTATGTCAAAAGGGACCGGAAGCCCCGATCCCTCCTCATTTGTCTGCTGCGCTCCCACACTTTGCTGAGTGAGCGAGCTGATCAACTGAGCTTACCTTCCAACCTACCCGACCATTCCCGCTCTAGCTTTCTGCTTTTTCGCCTTCGTGTCTATAGCTCTCTCCCGTCGCCCTTTAGCGCATACCGCGACCCCAAGCGCTCCCCAAGATCAAGATCAGCATCTTGAGACGAAACTTGCGCCTGTGTACAGCCGCCCATCGCTGATTCGGAGGAGGGCTGCGCTGTCTACTTGTGGTTGTAAAGGCGCGCGGACATCTCGGAGGAACACAGCGCCACCCATCTCGTCCCTTGGACATTGAGGCACAACGGTTGCCTGATTGCGCATTCGACATTGGGGCGACTCGGGATTAGGTGCTTGGGCCGTAATCCCCGGTCTGCTAAAGAAGTCTCCGAAAGGATCGCCATACAACACGGCAGTGTTCTGGAACTGCACTGGGGGTCGTGCGCCCTCTACACATCATTACGGAGGTCCGGGGTTGTTTCTTAACCGGAAGGCCGGAGCTTCAATATATTGATACCGGTTCCCCGGAGCTGACCAGCTTTCATCTGAACCTCTTGTCAGCCTTAACGCCGGATCCCATCACCTCCTCTGTCGAGACATCCCGTCTCGCTTCCCCTTCTCCACAATGACCCCAACGCCTCCCTCGACGAACTCCTCTCAAGGAGCCCGCTCTCCTGAGGAACAGTTCCGCGTTGTGAGGAAGAGGAATCGCGTACCTCTCAGCTGCCATCCTTGCAGGACGCGAAAGTACGTTTACCCTTATAGACTTCTTGCATATATACTAATCTCGTCTGCAGATTGTAAGGCCAGACCGATGAAACAGGCGTCAACTCATACTGACAATCATTAGAAAATGTGACAGGAGTCATCCTTGCAGTAACTGTACAAAGCGTGAGGGAATGGGCACCACATCCTGCTCTTACGCTACACCAGTAACTCGCAAGAAGAATCAAAGTCAAGGAGACTCAAGTCCCGATGACATGCAAAATCGTATTGACCGTTTAGAAGGCCTAGTTCTCTCTTTAATGCACGGAGGTGCTAATGTAGATGCCGCATCCGCTGCGGCAGCCGCAGCGACAGCACAATCCGCTACGGATAGCGGATCTTCAGCAAAAGCCGGACGAAGAGACGAAGCCGCCATGGCTGCTGACGACGATGACGACGACGACGACGACGAAAACAGCGACCAAGAGGAGGGATTGGCCACGTCTTTGGGCCTTTTGAAGGTCGATACGGTTAAGGGGAAGTCGTTATATGTTGGTCAAGAACACTGGCACACTATCCTCGCAGACATTTCTGAGGTGAAAAACTACTTCACCTCTCATAAGAAGGAGCTGGAATCGAGCTATGAACGAGTCAAGTTGTCGAAGCACATGACCGCACGCGATGGACCTACACTCTTGCTGGGTGCCGTTCCCGCCTCAGAACTCGAGATACGGGCGGAACTACCCCCTAAATCGGCTGTCCTGACGCTGTGCAGCCGATACTTCAACTCCATGGACAACGCCGCCAATATCATTCATGGTCCAACATTTCAACAGCAACTAAGAAACCACTGGCAGGATCCCTCCAAGACGCCTGTCATGTGGCTTGGCTTACTCTACTCAATGCTCTGCCTCGCGATGCTGAGTTACCACAAGGTTGGCGACGAGCCTCCCGAGTGGAAGGGCCGAGCACTGGAACTGGCAGCTGAATACCGACTGAGGACAGTACAATGTCTCATCAAATCGGATTACACAAAACCTGTCGAGTACACGGTTGAAACCATGATTCTCTACCTCTTTGGCGAGTATTCCTCTCGTTGGGACGCTGATTTGGGCATATGGTTGATTGCGTCGTTGATTACGCGAATTGCTTTCCGCATGGGTTATCACCGAGATGCGAAATGGTTCCCTTCACTTACTCCTTTTCAAGCCGTAAGTTCACTTTCACCAAGAGCAAGTTTTCTCTCTGGAGCCTCTGCCTAACCTTATCCTAGGAAATGAGACGACGAACATGGGCTCTGGTTCGAATGTCCGATGTCGTCCTCTCGCATCAAGTGTCCTTGCCAAGCATGATCTATGAACATGACTGTGATACGCAACTGCCCAATAATATCTTCGACGAAGAGTTTCACCCCAACATCAAAGAGCTGCCACCATCACGGCCTTCAACAGAACCAACTCCAGTCGCATACATGATTGCTAAATCAAGGCTGTGTAATGAGCTGGGAAATATTCTTCAGGCTACGAATCAATTGGGCAAGCATGTCCCATACGACGAAATCATTCGCTTCGACGCAAAATTGCGGCGGATTATGCAAGAATTACCACCGCACTTGAAGCTGACATCTTTGGAGGGTTCTCACGATCCAGTGACATTAATCATCACCAGGTTCAATGTGGACATTCTGTACCAGAAAATACTTTGCTTGCTTCACCGCAAGTATCTTCCTCGGGCAAGACAGAGCGCAAGATATGCCCACTCTCGAAGAGCGGCCATTGAAGCATCCCTAACAGCGCTGGATCATCTTGCTGTCTTGCACCGCGAGTCGAAATCCAACAGAAGGCTACGGTCGGTGAGCTGGTACGTGAAGTCCACTGCCACCAAGGATTTCACACTCCCCGCGATGCTCGTGATCTTGGACCTGCATTTTGACAACATCGCATCAAAATCCGTGACACCGAACGATAATGAGGGAGCCTCTATGTGGAACGCAGAGCAACGATCGAAGATGATTGGGAGTCTGGAAACTGCGAAAGACATCTGGAAGACACTCGCTGACACGTCTATGGAGGCGTTCAAGGCGGCTAAGATTATCGAAATTATGTTGGAAAAGATCAAGGATCCTGCCTCGGGCTGTGCGGAGTTGCTAAGCAACCCCTCGCCGATGGCAGGCTTGACTACAAGCTTTGGAACTGATACGTCGCCGGCCATTATTCCAGGTCTCATATCTCCCAATGGCTTACCCGAGTTCAATACTGGGATCAATCCTTTCTCGACACCAAATTCGGCTCCATTCATGGGCATGGACTTTGGCATGTCTGCCCCCGACAGCGTTGATTTCCAGACCGAGGGGTTTGGCGGCGCTGACCCAGCCTCTCCCTTCTCCTCCATGTTCACCAACATGGGAGCGGGCGCGAATACTGGGTTTGATATGGCCACCAACTTTGACTGGGTAAGTTTGGCTTCATGTTGGAGCTTGCGACGAGTGTGTCTAACTGTTGAAATAGAATGCTTTTGAGAACTATACACAGGTGGCCAATTGGGGAGCAGACCAGAGTTTCCAGATCTATGGCGCTGCAGGGGATCAGTCATCTCCTGATCAGTCTTCTTCGACAGGTGGACGTAGTGGCAGCACATCTCAAGGGGCGGGAGGAAGTGGTGGTGGGGGAGGAGATTTGAATATGCGGTGATAGAGCGAGGGTTGATGTATGATATGATAATTGGGACTCGCACCTCATGTTACGACCTGACTGACGTTGGGCAATAAAATACAAAAGTAATCAACACTCGATTCTTGAAGCAAATCGCTTTCAATTTACTAGGTACCTACCTATCTAAGGTACGGCTTGTTGCAGGAACGGTGCTTACGTCATACACGTTTCCGAGTGGGTCCTCCCAAAAGAAGCTTTTATCGATACGGATGGCTTTTATCCTGCCATCGACCTTCACGCATCATCGCGTCTCTTTCCCCTCAGCCCTAAGCATCACAAACAACAATCACCCTCACCTTTGCTGCAAGAAAATCAGGGCATGTGAAGATAAAGGAGGGATGTCTGAGCCTCCGGCCTTTCCTGCTTTCTATTAGGCTGCAACGAGAACTTCACCGTCGTTGCTACGCGCCTTCTTCTCTGACAAGTGTTAAATGCCTTTTCCCCATACTTGCCGATTTACCAAGCAAGCCTTTTCTCCATTTCTTCTCTTCCAGTTCGCTACTAGAGTGTAGCGCCTTTGAAGAGAAATGTCCTCCGGGACAGAAAACCCAGAGGCTCAACCCCCAGATGTGACGCTCACCCAAGCAGCACCAGGCCAGGACACCAACAGCCTGGACGTCCACATGGCTGACGAGCATGACGATGAGCCTTCAGACGCCTCTAGTTACGACCCTGCAGCGGCCCTACTCGACAACATCACCCAGTCTAATGGGACTTCGAATAACAAGCGCAAGTCACCAGGTTTCACGGGTTTCAGCCAACCCGGCAGTGTGAAGAGGGTGAGGCTTCAGGAAGATGGACACTTAGGCTCAAGGGAGCCCCCAAGCTTCGAGATGGATCGAGCGAAGCAGCTCCCAGCAGAGATATGGCAACATATCTTCACCTTTGTCCCCCCCAGAAATCTGGGTCGTTTGTTGTCTGTCAACAAGCTTTTCCATGCGTTTCTCAACCCCTCTTCTCCCACAAGCTCTCCTTCCCGTCACACTGCTTCATCGTCTGTCCTCCCATCTCTTAAGCCTGACATAATATGGCAAGCTTCAAGGCGACTATTTTGGCCTCGTATGCCTGCCCCGCTGAGGGGCAAGTCAGAGCTGCAGATGTGGCGTCTTACCTGTTCCATGTCTTGTCAGTTTTGCGGTTCAAAAGGTGATGCGCAATCTTTTGCGGCGGCCGATGAGTGGCGACGTGGACCAGGCGCCAAGGGCGTCTCCCCAATTTTCCCATTCTGTGTCTGTACCTGTGGAAGTTGTTTGGTGAAGAGAAGCACCAAGGTAAGTATCGGTTTCATTTCTGTCTAGAGTTATCTAACACTCGCCCATAGGAAATCGACGTCTTGCTGTCATCTACAGTCCCCTCTCTTCTGCTTCCAGCCCTCCCTCCAGTACTTGTGACTGATCAGATGCACGTTCTGCCTCCTCGTGTTATACAGAATGGGCGCCTCCCTTTAAATACGCAGATGACGAAGTACTTCTGGTCAGAGCACATTGAGAAAATCAAGAATGAGTTTGAGCAGGTCAAGTTATTGGGTTCTGCGGCTACCGAAGAATGGATCAAAGGCCTTGAGATTCGGGGCAAGCAGGCTCTCGTTGACGCCTCCCGTTGGGAGAAATGGGACTTGTCAGGGGGACTCAACCAGGTACGGATGTCTTTGAGTCCTACAAAGCCTGATCCACCCAAAGCAGAAAACTCGATACCTGTTGCTCCCTCTTCCCCCAAGCGTCCTCCCTGCCAGACTCTGCCAGACTTCACTCACAGTCACAAGGAGCAGCAAGATCAACCTCACGACGCAAGTGAGATACCAGGGCTCACGGCGAAACCAGACACGACCCATCAACAGCCGCGCGTTCAGGGACAGCAGAAGCGAACCAAGGAAGAAGCGGCCCATCTCAAGGCACAGAGGCGAACTGACATTGAACGTCGCGCAATGCTCCTTGACCCTCCGCTCACTGCAAGCGTTCTGGCCCATATTCCGTCTTTTCAGGCAGCTCTTCAACTCATCACTCCGCTTGACGATAATGCCTGGGAACTATTGAAGCCGCGCCTTCTTACCCAAAGATCAGAAGCTGAGCTGAGGGAGAAGGAAAACACCGCTAATACTCGGGCTGTCCAAGACAAGCCTGTTACACAGCAGATCGGAAGCAAATCCGCAAGGGAACCAAGAGAAGTCCCTGATCAGGAATGGGACGATATTCAAGGACCTGTCCGAGCTCGCATATCAGCATACGCGGACGAAATTATCAAAGGGTGGAATTCTGGTGAAAAACTCAAGAAAAAGAATAGTCCGCAATTTGCGGCAGATGTTCTTCTCTACTCTCGGAAGAGATTTTACGCCGAGGTTGTAAAGGATTCTGCCGCCGCCATCGCTGCAGGAAAGCAGCCGATCGTTGAACCGCCAGAAGGACCGTGGACTCAGAAGCTGACCTTGGAGAACATGAAGTGGGTTTTCGACATGAAAGTTAAACCTCGCACCGAACAATTCCGCAAGGAACTGTTTCTTTGCAATGGCTGCGACGGAAATCTGAAGTTCTTCGGATTTGAGGGCGTGATTCAACATTACGCAGCTAAGCACACTGGTGCCCTTAGTCTGGGCAACGTTGTTGTACACTGGAGGGCAGAATGGCCTGAGGTGCCCCCATTCAGTCCCGAGCCACGGGCTTTGGAACTCGCTCATTACGGGAAGGCTTCGTCCCACTCACTCCCGCAAGCGGGCGCTCCAACTCAACAAGCATATGCTGGCTATCAACCAGGTCCACCAGCGAGTTATGGTGTTCCTGGCTATGGAGCTCAAGTGCCAGTACCACTTCCATCGCATTACAGCTCTGGTCCTCTTGTCGCAATGCCTCCTGCGAATCCGTATGGTCAAGACGGAGCTCATTCCTACGGGGCCCTCTTGTCCTCTGCGCTCTATCCAGACACTGCGACATACGCTTCCTATCCTCCGCCATTCTCGCCAGGGATGGCGTACAGCCCCCATGACCAACCAAATGGCTATGCAGAACCTTCCGCATCAGCTCCCGGGTCTTTTGACTATCGGTCATACCCCAACCATCAAGGCGCCTATGATACTAATTCGACAGGCAGTTCGTACAAAACTCGGCTTGATGCCATGACAAAGGTCACCAAGGATACTTGGTTCAAGGTGGGCCGGCTCAAGATTCCCCCTTTTGTCAAGATTTTCACGGTGATTCACCATGTAGCCAAGACCTTTCAAAACAAGTATCATGAAGCCGCGTCACTGTCAATGTTCATTGATGGCCTGTCAAATCACAAGAACATGCGATGTGTTCGGACTGTTAATGGACTTTCGTGCAAAGCGTGTGTCAACAGCCAACTCTTTTCTTTCCCTCAACTCGTCAACCATTTTATGAAGCAGCATGTTAAAGGGCCGGAATCTCAGGGCGTGCCACCTTTGGACTGGCGAGTAGACATGGTTCTCCTCCCGGATGATGCTCGCTTGGCTAGATTGAAGGACGATCTACGGAACAACACCGCTGCATATGCTGCTGTGGTAGATGCCATTCCGTGGGCATTCGAACAAACATCTGCGGACAGGTTCGCGCAGCAATGCTCGCCGCTGCAGCCGGAGGGGGCCACTCTGGCTGAGAAACTGAGTGGCAATCCGGATGAGAAGCTCTCTGACGTCTCTGGGAAATATGGAAACGAGCAGCGACAAGCTCGTGAAAACCCTCAGACCAAGGACCAGTTGCAACCAACGTCCGACTATGATCATCCACAACGCCAGCCTGTTACGGAGAAAGAGCCAAACGTCGGCCTGCCTCAAGCTCAACTACATGGCCAGTCTAAACAGGATATACCGCATCTCCGGCCCGCTAGCGAAGTCTACGGCGGTAAGAAAGGCCGTGTCGCGGTGGCTCAGGAACAATCTACCACTGGCGGCTCAGGCCAAGAGACACCTCGATCTGATCGCCATCCAGCTTCGGAGCCTGAAAGAAATGGGGAGTCAGCTGGACAGAGTGGGCGAAGCGAGGTAAAGGTTAAGACTGAGCATACAGCAACTACGCGCTCGCGATATGGTCCTACTCCACCTCAAAATGGGACGCACTGGCGTGACGAGCGTTCGCTCGACTATCGCGATGTTCGGGAACAGCGTTATTTGGGTACAGAGCCGCCTGGATCACGCGATAGGAGCGCTTCAGTCGGAAATCGACCACAAAATGATCGCCACTCAGTCAAGCCATCGGTGAATGCCGTGCGCAGCTTCGTGGAAGCTGTGCCGAGTGGAAATGAAAGCCGACTCGGTGTTGTCGAGAATCATCGAGAGGCAGTTGAAGAAGAGGTTGTCTACGTCGATGAATCAGGCCGCGAAATAGGGAGAGGACTGAGAGCGCGAGACACCCTTCCACAAGAGCCCAGATACAGTGTACCCGGCGATCGTATGTTTGGCGACCATCGCTATGCTCCATCTCCTTGGTATGAGGATCATGGCTCGGCACGTTTTCGGGAGCACAGCCCTCGGCCTCGACACGCGCCTCCATCGTACTACTGCGAACAAGGGGCTCCTGCTCCTCATGGCGTCTACTACGGCTATCACGACCCACGCGGTCCCCCGGGACCTGCTGCTAAGGCTTACGAGATCGTCGAGGTCCGTGATCCTCATGGCGACTACTTCATTAGGCGCCCTGTCCGGCGTGAGGAGAGAGACTATTATGCCTATGATGCTCGACCGCCCCTAGGAGATCAGAGTGCCTATCCCACTCACCGAGGGACAGAGGGGCGCTTGGGTGGACGAATGGGCGGCTATGCTCCTGATCCTCGAGCAGCATCCGGTGCGCCTGGCCAGCCTCTGGTGAGGGCCGAGTTTGACGATTACGACCCTCGGCATCCTTCAAGTGGCACAGGAGAGCGTGCGGCCTATCATGGAAATTCTCGATGATCAAACCCTTGGGGGATTGCTTAGCCTCATGACATGAAACTGGAGTTCTTGGAACTCATGTACTGTATAACTAGTAAATGTATCAAAACATCATGAGCATGATATTAATAACGAGGCAAATGTGGGGTAAGCTGGTACATGGTTTGTATTCTGGTAGAGGACGACGAGCCGAGTTTGATTTTACATGTGTACAAGCCTCCCTCCTCTTCATCTCTTTCGTCTGTAGGGCAACCCTCGGAAGTAAGCTGAGTGGCAACAAATCCCAATGCCAGTTGGTGGTGTACAAAATAGACAACAAAGTTTACAGCCCTCTTTCTTTCTCTGCAGTCGGCCAAGAGCTTTGCAGATGGTAGTTTGTGCGTGCAAAAGCGATCGACTTTGTCCGCCCCAATCATGTTTCGCCTCCCAAGTCTATCCACGCATGACGTTTTCATTACTGTCATATCTAACCCGATGCTGTTCTTTGGAGTCTGTCAAGGGACAACAAGGTGCAATGCCGAGTCTACAGCACCTCGCCGATAATCTTGGCGGCCTCGCGGTAGGTGTCCAGCAGGCGCTCGCACTTCTCGCGCTCCTTCTTGACGGCGTCGTCCTCGTAGAGCAGCTCCTCAAACAGAGCCTCCTTGTAGAGCTCGCTGACGAGGCGGTTCTGGACCACGTCCTTGCAGTGGTTGACGAGGAGGTGCATGACGGCCTTGGGGACCTGGTCGGCAATAGACTCGCGGACAATGTTGAAGTAGGAAGAGATGAGGGCTCGGATGAGCTCCGTCTCCATGGCCTCGCGCTCCGTCATGGCCGGCTCCACGGATTCACCCTGGTGGTGGGGGTTAGTGTCGTGCGAGAAGAGGAGGCCGGGTATCTGTAGATCCGCGGAACTTACCACCATCTGGGATGCCAAGCCGTAGCTCTTCCCTGTTCGGTCATAAATGTCGTCCTCCTGGGCCGCCGCTGTGGATGGCCGGTTGAGGTCCCTTTCCCGGCGCACAACGGGGAAGCTGTTCTCTGAGCTCTGGCTGATATGTCGTCCGTTGGGAACCGGGCTGGGGCTGGGTAGGGGAGCACCAATGGTAGCACCATCCTTGCCGAAGAAGTAGGTCAAGAAGGAATCCCGAGCACCACCGAGCCCTTGCTGGTTAAGTCGAGAAGGCGATACTGATCGGATGCCATTGAGGTTTGCTGAGTTCATGGCCGCGGCAAGGCTGGTTGTTCCGTTCTCACGGACAGGAGGCGACAAGCTGCGAGGGGGCTTGGTGGCCTTGGATCGACTCGATTTCACCTTTTCAGCCTTCTCACTGGGAGCGGTAACGCCATCCTCGTTTTCGGGGCCGTCGCCTTCAGCCTCGAGCTCCTGCAAACGTCGCCTCTCACGACGGTCGCGCTCCTCCTGGATTAGTCGTTTTCGTTCTCGTTCCTGCTTAGCGGTAACGACATTGCTCATGGCAGCAGCGGCGCCGAGGAAGTTGGGGTGGTTGGTGTTGATGTAGGCGCGCTGAATGGAAATGAGAGACTCGACATACGAGGAGGCGGGGCCCAATCGCTCGCGGAGCAGGTCTGATACTGTCTCGATAAGCTTGGCCTGCAGCCTAGGGAATCGCGAGAGCTCGGTGGAGCCGCAGGTGTGGCAAATCTTGATCAACTCCTCGTACACAAGCTCCACGCAACGGTGACTGGGGATTTCCAGGAGCTTGATCTGAGGCTTCACCAGGAGATCGAAGGCCATCTCCGGTACAAAGAGACTGGGTCGGGGACCAGTTGAGTTTCGGATCGCTGTCCGGATGTCGAGGGCGGACAGGTTGGAGGTGGGATCGATGGTATCCAGGGAGCTACCGAACACGGAGTTGAAGATGTAGTAGATACGGGCACCGCCGCAGAGTTCCTTGGTGGAGATCTCGGTCGAGGTACCGTCGATGGAAGAAATGAAAGAGTTGGCAAAGCGGGTCATTTGCTGGAGGATGAGAGAGCCACGGTGCTCCTTTCCACTAAAGTGCATGTCACCGTAGCCAGCCAGCTCCTGTTGGGTCTGGCCCATGAGGGTGTTAAGGCGGGCCTTAATGTCGGGCAATCGCTCGCGGATATGACCCATTAGAGTCGTGTTGAGGGTCTTGGCCAGGTAATGAGTACCGCACCGGTTCGAGATGTTGCGGTAGGCAGGGTGGTGCTTGAAGAACTCGGCCTCGGCCTGAAGAGCCTCCTCCATGGGCTTGTTGCCTTGGATATCCTGCTGCGAGCGGTTGACGACACCAATGAATCCAAGCTTCAGAGGGTATACACGGCCTGAGAGAATGTCGAGAGCATTGGTGCCGTGGTCCATGAGGTCGACCTTGGTCAGGACGCCGATGGTCCTTCGACCAAGCGGGTCAACATGACGGGCAAGCTTGAGGGCCTCCGAGTTGACGATGTCGACATTGGCGGGGGAGACAGCGAGAATGATGCTATTGGGCTTGGCGATGTATTCCGAGATGAGGTTTCGAGTCTGCTTCTCGATGTCGGTAGGCTGGTCGCCGATGGGGACCTGAAGGGAACAATGGTCAGTGGTTCTCGGTGACTGGGCATGAGGGCATCAAGACTGCCGGGACAAGGGCGTCTCACCTTGGTCAGACCGGGAAGATCAACCAGGGTCAGATTAAGGACATGAGGAGAGTAGATCTTGAGGTTGATGGGTTGTCGGTTGATGCCCTTGTTGCTGCCGGCGACTCGGGCCGTCTCGTTCTCGATCTCGCGCTTGACATCGGTAAAGTCGTTGAATCTTCGGTTGGGAATGTGATGGAACTCTGCCCACTCGGAGCGACGGGCAGCGCCGGGTGATCGATAAGGATCGCTTGTGGGATCGGGAGCGCCCTCGTCTTCGGGGACGTTGATGAGCTGGAGGATCAGGGGCCGGCGAGTGACGATGCCGCTTCCTCGCGGTAGAAAGTCGCGGCCGACAATGTTTTCCAGGACAGAGGATTTCCCGGCGGACTGGGAACCGACAACAACCTAGGTAGATGGCGAGTCAGTCAGTCGAGGGCGATAAAAACCAATTCGTTTGGCGGGAAGTGCATACAATCTGAGGAAGGTCGAGGGAGTCGCTGCCGATGGTGTTGAAGACCAGATCCTGCAGCTTGTTGACGGTGCTGAGCAGATCCTCGCCGAGGGCAGCCATGGTGACGGAGGTTTGTTTTGAGACGACGTAGGGAGAGTCCAGCGAGCGACCTAAACAGACGCGGGCGACGGACGACAAAAACAGCAGTGAGTGACTGGGATCGTCAGGAGTCCGGCGGGCCAGGACACGGAGACTTTGAAATTGCGCGCGTCGTCGCTATCAATCTCAATTCCAAGAATTCATGCGCTTCCCGATGTTGGCTTGGTTGCGTTGCGTTGCAGGCTGGATTCGGGTTCACGTGTATTTGCATACGGATACTTGTGCTTGGCGCATTGTACCTCTCCAGCTGGCTCTGGTCTCCACCGGTGGTTTCTCGGTTTGGGCACTTGGGGGGTACCTTGCTCTGATACAGGTCGCCGGGACGGGCTTTTACTGGCTGCAAGTTGTGGGTTTCAGAGGCAAAGAGGACAGTGCCACGTCACTAGCCACAGTAAATGCATGCCTCTATCGGGGCATCATGGTTCGCCACAAGTCGCCTGACTTTTTCCAGTCACTGTAGTAGATTGGTCTGGGAGAAAAGGCCATGCCCATGAAGCTGACGGACGCTCTGGGAACCAGACAGAAGCCCAGTTCAAAGACATGAGTACATTCGGTAGCCCCGGTGCATTGCCCACCACGAAGCCCAAGCCGTGAGTCACTGAGAGCCTTTGTTGTTATTGCTTGCGATATCTGACTGAATCTGTCCCGGCTACTAGTCCCCAGCGCGGAAGCTTTCCCCTTGATCATGATGGTCAGCAACCCTTCATTCTCGGTGTTTATTTTCCCCGAAGGGAAAAGAATTAACCAGGCTTCTTAATACAGGCGAATGCAAGACTGTAATGGCAAATTACCTTGCATGCATAAAAAAAGTGCGAGGTGTCAATGAGGACGAGTGCCGCGATCTGGCAAAAGCCTACCTCTCATGCAGGATGGACAGGTGAGAAGAGCAACAACCATTTTCCATGACGCATGACGCAAGCGCACAGCCGCCTCTTCGGGACAAAGCGGGCTGATACAAACGGCTCTAGAAACTTGATGGCAAAGGACGAATTCAAAAACCTCGGTTTTGCAGAACCTTCACCGCCTCCAAAGGAGCCCGAAAAGGGCGTCAAGGGAGAGTTGCGGTGGTAAGCTACAGGGCTGTAGCTCTCTCATGGCATGAAGGACCAATAATTGGGCAAATGAGAGGCAAACACATCAAAGAAAGACCGCTGTGTCCCCACTCAAACAACTGTATCAGTAAAGATGGCAAGCATTTTGTACAATAAACAAATACACTCGAGGAATGCTCTTCTTAGCATAAAATGATATAATAAATGGTCATAAAGTCCCCTCTTTGTCTCGTCTTTTAACTACGTAGTAAGGCGTTTCTGTTGGTGATACTCTGACGCAACTTGGAAGCGATAACCGCCATGGTCCCGTTGCCTGGCAACCGCAATCGAGCTTGCTCTTGCCCCGACCGGCCGTACAATACAAAAAGTGCTGCTCGCAGTCACCACAACCACAACCTGGAGAATTACCTATCAGCTCTCCCTTGCCCTTCTCTACCGGACAGAATATTCTTCTTCAATATTCATTAATCCCTTCCACGTCTTCCGGCCAAGATGCCAGCTACGGGGAGCAAGTCGCGAAACGTGACTCCTCCATCGCCATCGTATATGACAAATGATCAGTTTGGTATGGCGCGTGAAGATGAGCGTGCTCACAACATCTTGTGGCTAATCACCCTTCTATCGAATAGCAAACTACTTGGCAGAACTTCGATCGAACCGTGTTGCCAGACCTGGAGGTGCACGGCAACCTCAACAACCTTCGGGAGCTCGCCCAATTCCCAGCCGCTCAAGCTTCCACCGCTCGAGTACCGGCCGCTTCAGCCCCGATGCCGCGTCCCAGGCCGACAGCATACCTGCCCTTGAACGTATGCCCTCAAAAAACCCCAGCATTGCTACCGGCAGCGTTGCCTCTCGATACTCTACCGGCAGCAGGCGGAGCCGTGACTACTATCCGATATCGGCCTCGAAGCCTCTGAGTCCATCCGAGGTCGTCCCTTCATCTACCTACATGGAGCGGGGGCAGAGATGGATGGAGAAAGAGGAAGCCGGCTCGTTGCGCGACGCCATGGAGGAGATGGATATACGGAAGGGCACCAAGTCGCCTGTGCAAGAGACACCCGATGACGACACTCGCCTATACAATGCTGCTCTTGACGAAGCTGCCGAACTCGTCTGGCAACATGAACACGGCACACCGCCGCCTCGCCCTGACGGGCCGTACCGTTACAAGCCGCATCTTAGAAAAAACAGCTATGCGCATGCTCGCACCGCTAGTGTCGGGGGCACCAGATCATTCTCGGGCAGTTCAACAGAGAGTGAGGGAAACGCGCGTTCAAGCCGTCCCTCGCTGGAGCACAGTCAGTCAGGAGAGCAACCAAATCCCAAGAGCAAAACTTATGGCAGCATTGGTCGTTCGGGCAAGTCCTCCGAGCAGCGTCGTCAAGGCAGTCTTAAAAGAAACATCAGTGGGGAGGTTGGACGGCCCTTTTCTGAGGACCAGATCTGGGAAGAGCCCGAGACACCGGCTGCAAAGAACATCAACTCTTCCGGTCGTGCATCACCAGAAAAGCTCAGCAAAAGACCTCAGAACCCCACGAGCCGTGTTCGGTTTGAGTCTCCCAAGCAAGACACAGCCGCAACGAAGCCCACCGAGCGCGTTGAGATTCATCGCAACCCTCCCACGCGCTCCCGCAACCCCCTTTACACCAGTAACCCTTTTGGCGAGAGCCCAGTCCCGGTTGATGAGAAGGTGGAGAGGAAGAATGGTATGGAGGTTCGCAGCCAGGACATCCGCGCGGCCACGAGCATGCGGTTGAAGGATCGCAGCCCCAACCTCCCGGAACCCACGGCCGTCAGTGACAGTCCGGGACGGCCTATTGTAAGCTTCGACGCCAATTGGAAAGCCCCGGACGAGTCCACTGATGCCAGCCCAGACCGGTCGATCCCGGCAGCCCCCAGCAGCTCCTCTTCCTTCGCACAGCCGGAGAAACCCATGGAGATACCTAGTATCGTTGTGGCGGAGGAAAGTACGTCGATGTCCCGGGCGTCGCCAGTAGCAAACATCCCGTCAATCTGCGTAGCCGAGGCAGACGACAGCCCGAGAGGCCCAGTGCCTTCGATCAACATTCCGAGCATCGCTGTCGATGAGGCCCCAAGTAACAACAGTAGTATTCCTGCCATTGTGGCGCCCGACAACAAGCCATCGTCGCGCTCCCGTCCGTTGCCGCAGCCAGTTGCTAGAGGACCACCTCGTCACGCTCAGCAGCCCCACGGTCACTGGTCTGCGGCTCCCGGCAGCACCAGACGAGCAATGGCTATTTGTCATGAGTGTAATTTCCCCATCGAAGGGAGATTCGTGGCATTGGCGGGATCCAACGAGCGATTCCATCCGCACTGCTTCAGCTGCTACATCTGTGGCACTAACCTGCAGGCTATGGAGATCAGTCCGGAGCCTGACCACGTTCGCCGGGAGCGGATCGACCGCATCCACCGCCGCGCGGCTGGCGAGATCTTGGATGAGGAGCCGGGCCAGACAATGGCCGAAGATGGAGACGAGCGCCTCCGTTTCTTCTGCCACCTCGATTGGCACGAGCTGTTCGCGCCGCGCTGCACGCACTGCAAGACTCCCATCCTGGGCGAGCACATTGTAGCACTTGGCTCGCACTGGCACTATGGGCATTTCTTCTGCGCAGAATGCGGCGATCCGTTCGAGCACGGCATGACGCACATCGAGAAGGACGGGTACGCGTGGTGCATCAACTGTCAGACGAAGCGTACCGAGCGGCGGGCGCCCAAGTGTAAGAAATGCCGGACCGCTGTCATCGGACAGTACATCCAGGCGCTTGGCGGAGAGTGGCATGAGCACTGTTTCCGGTGTGCAGAGTGTCAGAGCGGGTTTGACGACGGCCAGATCTTCACCAAGCATGTGCCCGAGGGCACCATCGTGCTCTGCACTGGATGCCGAGCAAAGGAACTCAAAGCGTGATATGATTGGTTTTAGCGGGTTCAAGTACTGGTTTTAGTTCAGTGGTTTAACGGATTTTGCTTTTGGCCTCTGCTTTTTTGCGAGTCAGCATGCGGGTTTGCATTTGATTTGGTCTTTGGGGTGTTGGCAAATGGAGTGTAGAGAATAATAACTTGATCTTGTAAATTGCTTGCTTGATTGGTCGGTTGGTTGGTTGTTGGTTGGTTTGGCTGGTGATGGAGGTCTAGGCGTTGTTTGAGGACGTGTAGGTGCGCACAAGTGGTTTTAGAATGACAAACACATGGTTCGGTTCGGTTTCGTTCAACCTGGTTTGGGTTTGGCCTTGATTTGTACGCAGTCTTAATACGAATCTTTGCTTTTCCTACCTCTTGTTTGTTTTGTTTTGGTTCTGATCGAGACATTAGCAGATCTATCTGGCACAATTAATGTAGGAGGCTCTGGCTTCATTCAACAGAATGGCGAAGCATCATAAGGTCAGACTCTTGTAGGCACAGATTGTTAAAGTCATGGTGCATCTGTTGTCGTAAATTATGAGCGAATTTGCTTCAGTCTCCCTCTCATCTGATGTACGCAAAGCCAAACCGGCCAGGGACGAAATCCAGCCCGGGAGCTCTGCCTAATTCTTTGCCTTGTCAAAGCCCCTCCTCCACGCAAGCTACAGTGAAGATCCGCCCACCTGCTCCTGGTGGACTTCGAGCGTGTCGCCATCTTGCATCTCAAGCTTTGAGGTGTAGTTGTCAGCATATACGTGTTCTTCTGCGCGACCTGCAGGGTAGAAATAGAGTTTTCTACTCTTAAAAAGGACAGAGTATAGAGGGAAGCATACCGCGTCGGGGGTATCTGTGGGCTGGACTCGCGTGCCGTCAAAGAGGAATCGCACGGAGCTGAGGGCCTTGCCCTGGCGCTCGCAGAAGGCGCCCATCAGCTTCTCAAGCTTGGTGGTACGCTTGATCTTGAAGAAGACCTCGTTATTGTTGTCGGTGACCTTGATGTTCAGGTGCTCTGTGTTGGTGGGCGCCTCAGCGCGCTCGCTGGGGGTGCCGTTCTCGTTCTCGTTAGACATGGTTGGATGTGATGAAGAGTTGTCGATCTCTGGAGACTGCGCCCGGGACAAATGTCAGCACGCGACGTTGAACGGAGGACGTGGCAAGGTCCCGCAGGAGTCGCTTTTACCTTCGGGTAACGGTGTGTCTGAAGAGTCGGGAGTTGGAGGTGGGGGTAGTAGATGATGCCGTTGCGTTTGCGCTGGGGCGACGGAAAGCGGCGGTGATGAGAAAGGGCGGCGTCGAGAAAGTTCGTAGGCGAGGAAGAGCGGATTGATGGCGCGAGAGAGTGCGTGAAGAAGAAGGAAAGAAGAGGAGGGAGAGGGAAAAAAGGTGGTGTTGGTGGAGGTGGAAAAGACGATGGGTGCGTGATGAGCCTCAATGGAGTGAAGGCGGCCCAGGCACGCCGCCCAAAGAAAACTTGAGACCCCCAGTAGGTACGTCACGGAGTATATCTACAGTTCTATACTCTCTAAATTTACCACGCAAAGAACCATCTAAAGATGTACTTCCAACTCTCTAAAATAATTGTAAGAAATTATCAAGCTTACTCTAAATCTTATCATTTTCCTTTTTTTTTTTTTTTTTTAACTATAGCAATGCCTTTAGCAAGGCAGGGCAACTGGCTACAGGCTCTGTCTCAGCACCAACAAGCACCCAGCAGAGCCAGCACCAGCGCTTCAGACGCTATCCTCACTTAGCGACAGTAAAGAAGGCCCCGGAAGGTGGGGGGGCCGCCTCTCATTGGCTCCAGCGTTCACCGAAGGCAGTGGAAACCCCGGCACGGAGGATTGGGGCGCGGATAATGCTGCTCGTACCCAGTACAAGAAAATGGAGGTGCTGACCTCACTAATAAGGTAGCCACTGCTAAGCCTTTTCTTCCACCTGTTGTTGTTGGCAGGGTGAGAGAAGGCCAAGCACGGAGTACGACCCATGACATCAGTGCTTTTCAACCTCAATCTCTTGTCCTGAACTGCATCCAATATCAGACTACCTACCATTTGCCACTCCGTTCAAAGAAAGAGAACGAAGGCACTCTAGCCACGACCAAAGGCAAGTTTCCATCACGGTTACATACAACAAAAGTACTGGTGTCTTCGTATCAATCCACTTCCACAATATCGCATCAAATACCACGAGAAGCAACAATGGTTTGTCCTCAGTAATTTCTCTGCATTCTGCAATCTTCAATTCACTGACGAAGCTCAACAAGGCACCCAAGGACGATGTTGAGGCAAAGCCTGCCTGCCATCCGCGTGCGGTAAGTCAGTTAACCAGGCCATGTAATATGGATCAACTTCTAACTGATTGTCTTCGTTGCTCAGTGCGCGATACAAGGTACCGTCTCTGCAGGCAGAATGAATCCCAATTAAGGAGTTGCTAACGTGGCCGCCCTAGACTGCCTCACGCGCAACAGCTACAACGAAGCCAAATGCCAATTCGTGATTAAGCAGCTCTACGAGTGCTGCGAGGCCTTCTACGAACGCTATGGCGAGGAGGCATCTACTGTGAGCTGTCCAAAGTCTAATCTACTCAAGCTCAAGATGAAGCAGCTCCGGGAGGAAGGGAAATGATATGTAACGCTCGTCTTGTGGTGTGTCCGCCGGTTTGGGTAACTCAGGCAACTGGTATGAAAAGCGCCGAACTTCTTCTAGGCGATCGTTGAGCACGCAAGAGGCCTCATGGACCTGAACAAGCATTGAGATGTCCTGTTCCGAGACTCTAATACGAATGCCGATGACATTATGTTAAAGAAGAAGAGAAAAAAGAAAGAAATTTATTCTGAGTGGGGACGTACATGAAGTATTACAGTGCTTTGAGTGTACATGCGCACGTCTTGTACTGTGCATCTTCCGCGTGGTCGCGCCTGGGTACCTAAGCCCAAGGTAAACGCGGCTGCACATTCAATGGAAGCCAAGCACTGAGGTACGTACCGAGCTAAGGATGGAAAAGCTCCAGGCGCGCCAGTGAAGCAGCAACCATAACAGACCCAAGCAATTAGCTCCGCCCATTCAACTCCGACGACCTTGAAGCCGCGCAATTATTTATCTTGTACCCAGATCTGGGTATGCATGCGACATTGAACGGGCACTATTTTTGACCCCAGCGGCTAGACCAGCCGAGTAGGGTCGATTGCCCAAGCTCCTCGCTCACGTTGCGTTGCCCTAATCTCACAATCGACTCGATATTGCTTAAGGGAACAAGACGCCCGTGAGCCGTCGCGATGGAGGCCATAGGAAACGACAGGTTTCTATCTTACGAGGCTGGCCCCGAGGTCGAAGAGTTCGCAAACGAGCTAGACGACTGCCTCTCCCCTCCTCTGTCACTATCGGACAGGCGAGACCGAATCCTCAACCTCCCGCGAAAGTACTACGAGAATGCTCTACGGCGACTAGCACAAGTACGGCCGCGCATGGTGCGTGATGGCACCCACGATGATGTCGACATGGATGTGGACGATGCCGATGCTGCAAACGATAATCCCGCCTCAGCAGAGCTGATCAAGCGTCTCGAAAGTGAAGCACAAACATGGGATCTCTTGCGCCGTTTGCTTCCCTTAAGATATTCAAGCTCTGATGCGATCCAGCCCGCCTCCGGTTTCGACCAAACCTCCACAACCTCACGGAAGGGCTTGCTTCAGGATTTCTTGGCCAAGGACCCGTCAGCGCGAGAACGACAAGCAGTTATACAGTGGCTTCAGACTAACGCTGCTTCTGGCCCGGATATTGATGAACTAGCGCGCGAACTTCAACAGAATGCCGATCGAGGGGACATCGTTGCCCATGGCTGGCTTCATACTCGCTCATCCATTAAGCTTAGAAAAAGTGTCACTGCTTGGCCGCATCTACTGGACCGTCAGTCGCCGGCCATTGCGACCTCTTTCTTCAACTCAGATGGCGCGCCCCTGGTGACCCAGCTGGATCCTGACGCTGCGACTCGCCAAGGACGGAAACTCGAACCACAGGACGAGTACTTTGAGCGCGCCATCTGGCTCGGCTGTTTTGAGCATCTCCGTCGTGGGTCTAACTTGGAGACTATTCGCGAATGGTGCCAAGAGCGAACTGAGATGTGGCGAGCCATTTCTACCTCTGCTGTGCTCCTGTCTACCGACGACAACCAACAACTACCTATCACCAACCCAGCATCATTAGCATTGTGGCGGCGGATGTGCTTTAGCCTAGCTCGATCGGGCGGATGTGACGAGTATGAGCGTGCAGTCTATGGTGTTCTCTCCGGAGATATTGTCAGTGTCGAGAAGGTCGCACTCACTTGGGATGACTTCCTCTTTGCCAACTACAACGCATTGCTCCGCACGCAGCTGGACACCTTTATCCTTGGTCGATGCCCACCCGATGTGGCCTCAAACATGACTCAATCTTTCTCGTCCTTTGACGCTGTCCAGTTCCATGGCGAACCGGAAACAGTCGAGAAGCGTCTCGTTCGATCTCTTGAGTCCAATCAGCAGATCCGTGCCGAAGCCAATGAACCCAGCAAAGCACTGCAGGCATCACTGATTTCAAAAGAGATTGGTCACCATCTTTATGAGCAAGGACTGGTCATCTCAGCTGGTGCAGGCCAGAATGAGTCGAAACTCTATCGATCAGAACCCAAGGGCCTCGGCCTGAACAAGGAGAGGTACTTCCAGGCAACCCAGCACTACGGACTGCGCATCGTAGCGCACATTTACCTCCTCATCACCTTGCTGGACAAGCTGGGCTCTGGGGACGACTCTCTCGCTCCCCTGTCTTCGCCACCGGACTGGAGACGTTCCCAAGAAAACCTCCTCGCCGGCTATGCCAATTATCTGCGCCTTGCTCAGCTGCAAGAGTTAATACCTCTGTATTGCTCTATTCTCGAGGCACCTCGATCCTACGAGGTGCTCAGTTATAACCTCATTCCCGAGAAGGACACCAAGCAGCGTCTCATGCAACTCCGGCTCATCAAGAAGGCCAACATTGATGTGTTCAAGTTCGTCAAGACCCAAGCCTGGCTAATGTACGATGACCTAGGCCCGCCCAAGAGCACATTCCCTGCCAAGGAATCTTTCACCATCATTGAAGCCGGCCCGCCTACCTCTCGACGAGGCCGGCCCATCAAACCAGACTTTTTCGGCGAGGAGGAGAATGCCATCGAAATGAGGCACGAGCATCTGATTCGCTCGCTAGAATGGCTTCTACTGGTGCAAGAGACATGGCCGAATGTCTTTTCTATGGGAACCAAGGTCTACAAGTTCTTTTTACGTGGGTTCTCTTAGCTCGTCATCTTGTTCAAGACATAAACTAACCGTTGGGCAGGCAATCTGCATCTCAATGCTGCTCGCCAGTTGATGAAGCGGGTCTCTTTTGCTGATGTCCTGCAAGCTGCTACTGACGAGGGCGACGAGGAAGGAGACTGGTACGAAGACGCTCCCGAGTTTTGGGCTAAGCACCTTGACCGGAGAGGCATTCGTGAAGTGACACCGCAACAAGTGGTTGCAGACGCGCGAAAGTTCCGGGAACTGGAGAGCCTGGTACGAGCTCTGGATAGCTTAGAAACAGTTGCTTCCTTGGCTGAGCTCGCGAACGAGTACGTTTATTCACACCAAAACATGAGAAACGGCACTAACATGATACAGGGAGCAACCCAAGCCCCGCGAATTCTGGGCTTCGATTGGTGAGGAGGCCAAGAATACCAAGGAGAACATGCGGCCACTACTCAGCAACTGGCTCCTAGTAGGCATTGAGGGTAAGTCAACTCATCAGACCAGAAGCGTACAGGATTAACGTTTAAGCAGATGGCGATGAAGAACTACGGGAGCTTCGCCAGGCGTATCTCCCCGAGACAATTCTGGCATATGTCAGTGCGCTACACTTTGCAGGCACTGGATTGTCGCGAGATAACCTACTGGAGTGCATGGAACTGGCGGCTGTCATCGCAGAGCGCAACTCAGACCTAGCGACGAGCTTTGTGGACGCTGGACGGATGAAGGAGCTGGTGGAAGTGTTTGCAGCGTGTAGTAAGGCGTTGGCAATCAGCACTGGAGAGAAGAGGGCCGCGGGCTCGGGCAGCAAGAAGCTGCGCGAGATGGGATGGTCACGAGATCTCTGGTCGGTGAAGCCATGAGGCACCAAGGGGAGTTATTCCCCTTGGAATCATTCTTTGCTTGCAACCTGACCTGTTGCTCGATGGCTTGGGCGTGGAACGTTGATATCTCTTTTCAAACTCGGGGGTTATGGGTGGTAGCATATGGGATTTGGTCTCTCGTAGAGTATGTATGTATACGGGGTTAACCAAGTTAAGTAATGAAGAAATTCCCTGCAAGACGATGACGAGTCTTGATATCTGGTGCATTTAAAGTGCTCCAGCCTCCCCCAGATGTGACGCCGGCCCCCCCGCGGATGGGCTCCCGAGAAGCTCCCCCACTTCCGACCTGGCTCTTCCAACATCAAGCTCCAGGCTCCGTCGTCATCACCTCTGCTCTCATCGCATCGGCCATTATATGTCCATATTCGATACCAGGCGCCCAAAAAAAGCAACATGGCTAGCTTCACATCCGAGCTGCAGAGCGCAACTCCTCCCATTCTGCCACCGAAACCTGGCAGCCGTGAGACCAGCCGCATCGCAACCCCAACGGTCGCAGGTGCTCTTCCACCATCCGACGCCGAACGACCAGGCGGTAATCGCGTGCCTAATGCTGTGAATGCAGCCCCAACATCTATTCCCGACCCAGGCGATCAATGGCTTCCTCAAATCCTACAAGACAAGTCGTACGCCATCTCTGCTTCGTGTCGCATGCCATGCGCTAACATCATTTGCTATAGAAAACAAGACCTTGCTGAACTCCTCGCCAACCCAGCCCTCCTCAACGCAATCGCCCACTCGCCAGAATCCATCCACCCGTCCCTCTTCGCCTCGCACAAAGCCCTCTCCTCCGCGCTAAACGAGAATATCGAACTTGCGAGCCAACTTACAGATATGGAAGCGCGGCTATCTCACCAGCGCGCATCGACGCAGGCCCAGTTACTCTCCACGCACACGCTCGAACGGCAGTGGCGCCAGAAGCAGTCAGACATGGACCACGCGCTGGCGCCGTTCTCACCGGCGGCGCTGTACCAGCAGCTCGGGCAGGGTGTGCAGGAGCAGGCGTCGGTGTGCCAGGCGATGGAGGAGAGCTTCCTGGAGGGAGAGGGAGAGGGGGCGCCAGCGACGGAGAGGGAGGTTACGGATTGGGTGAGGAGGTATCGGGAGGCTAAGGTTCAGTATTATCTCAGGCAAGAAAGGAAGGAGAGGTGGGATGAGGGACGGGTTGGAGGTTGGAGATGATGAAGGGTTTGGAGGACGAGGTTTGGAGGACGAGGTTTGGAGGACGAGGTTTGGAGATATCAGTTGTTGTTAGTATCATCCGTGCCTTTGGTTCCCTTTTATGGTTACTGAGGTGCCAACCCGAGGCTCATAAAGCCCCAAGACTTTACGAATCATGATAGATTATCAGGCTTCAAATGTTTTTTCTTCTTCTAGATAGTCGTTGAACTCATACCGAATTTACGCCCACGAATAGTTTCAAATAGGGGTTTCAGAACAGTCCCGTCTGCGCCCAAAATGCTGTCGAATATGCCACAACCAAGAACCAACGCTTGCTCCTACAGCACGGGTATCTCATAAACTCAAAAGAGGTCCAGGTTTTGACAGTCCAAAAGGACCGGGAATGGACCGGCGGCGGCGCAAAGGATCTCCTCCTTTTCCTCTCACAGCGCGCTGAAAGGACTCTTCTTCATGTCCGGACTACGCGGGCTCATAGGTAGCGCAAACAAATCATCTTCGCCATCCCGCGGCTGAAGCTTGACGGGCGCCGATGCAGCAGCAGTGACATCGCCATGCAGCGCGGCGTTGAGAGAGATGGGCCCTGCGGGCGCGTTGCTGGTCATGGCCTCGCGGGAGGAGACAGCGATATCAGCGCCCTGCGGGTGGAAAGGGCGGGACTGGCTGATAGGGCTTGTGAAAATGTTTGCTGTGCAATGTTAGCTTTCGGCATGCATGCAAAGAAGGGACATGAAGGTACCAGGTGTGCTGGGCGTTAGGTCTGCAGGTGATGTAGCCAGCTTCAGGCCCTTGAGTTTATCTCCCAACCGGCCTGCGGGCGAGCGAGTGGCTGCAGGACGGGAGAAGGAAGACTCGGTGGGAAGTTGGGGCGGACGAATGAAGGTGTCGAGTATCCATTGCGTCTCGGCGAGTGCCATCTCGACGCCTACGCCTTCGGCATTGGCTCGCAGCTCAGCGGCAACCTCACGATCTAGGGCGGCGAGACGTTGGCGTGCCCATAACGTATGCAGAACTCCTCGAGTTCCTGGATCAGCGGCCAGACCAGGTGGGAAGATAGCTGGTAGGGGCTTGAGGGTCAAGCTAGGAGCGCCGGGCGGCGTGATGGTGATGGTGGCGGGGACGGTAGCATCGGCAGGAAGAAGAAAGAAGACGCGGCGGCGACGGGGAGAAGAGGTCGAGGTAGATTCCTCGGAGTCGGGCTCGGGATCGGCGGCAGGGAGGTTGGTGGACTTGCCGGGCCACGACACTTGCCAGCACATGTCCGTCTTGCCTCCGGGAGCAGAGGCCGAAGCCGGTTCCGCTGCGGGGACGTCATCGGTCCCCGGAGCGGAGGAGGAGTCGGAGGGATCGGCGGAAAGAGCGGGGGCGTCGACGGCGTCAGGATACCACTCAACCATGAGAACCTTGGTGCCGGCATCGCTGAACTCGAACCTGGCCAGATGCTGGGCCGCCGTAGTAGGGACGATAGGGGCTTCGTCGGCAGGCCGAGGAGACCCCGAGGACGGGTCCGTAGTCATGACTAGGGTGCTTTGTTGTTCGAGAAGGTTTTGGGTCTCACAGAAGCGAGGGCTTAAATAGCGGCCCTGCTGATACCGAGCGGTGATGGCGCGGACCTCAAAGTCTAGGCCTCCAGCTTCTGGATTCCTCTTCTTGCTCTCCGTGCGCTTGTGCTTTTCGGTCTTCAGGGTCCCGCTCCTCTCGGGCCGAGAATCGGTTTGGCGGTTCAAGTCAAAGAAGTCAAAGCCACGTCCACCCGGGGTCACGAACCGAACGGGGCTATCTTGAAGAGGCTGCGAAGCCGGAGGGGGAGAGGACGAGGAGGGGTCGGTCTCGGAGACGGCACTTGAATGATGACAGTGCGTTAAGGACACCGTGAGCATGAGGTGATGAGGGACATTGTCTACATGGTGGAGAGAGGGGAAGGCGCGGAGGATGGATGGAGCTGGGGAAAGCAAAGAGCAGATTCGGAAGCTAGAATCAATTTAGAGTGGGCGGACACGCGTTGACAGCCCGAGGCCGGGATTTGTACGGACACTGTCTGCAAAATGGCAACGGGCTCATGTCATGCCATGGGCTTCGGGAGGGGAGCGTTTCAGAGGCGGGAGATGGTCCAATCATTTGTGGGCTTTCAACATTACTGTGGACGATGGATGGCCGTTACAGAGAAGCAAATGAATACCATAGTAAGCAACGATGAAGCACAGATCAAGCACATGAACAAACTTGTGGATAAAGTGACTTGTGCAATTGGGGCTGTGCTGTTCTTGGCCCTTCGGTATCGTCGGGAGAAGTCAGGTTGCTTTCCCGCCTATTGTCGATCGGTTGATGCTGCAACGTCAGCGGCCCAGCATGTGTTGTGTTGGGGTTCATTATTCCTAGACTCGTCCTCTGCCTGATGTAACCGGCCAGTTTAGCTGTCAGGCTGTCCATGGCAGAGCCCGTTGCAAAAGGACTATGTAGAAAGGGACCACCCGGGCTACGTAATATTACGGCCGGGGAATTTCAGACATGAGGTTTCATCGCTCACTGTACGTACCTTGCAGATCACACAAGTTCATGGAACCAACAGAACTTACTACGTATGCTTGATACCGCAGTATGTACAGTACAATCATCCATCTCTCAGGTAGGGGACGTTACAGAATAAGAGGAGGTGTAAGCCTCTGGCTGTCTGTCTATCCTCTTCCCCTTCCTTTCCTTGCGTCTTCCTTTCCGGAGCAACTCGTTCTATATTTCTCCTAACAGCCAATTAGAGACCCAGTATTTTCCGATCGGCGTCGACGAGACATTGGACATTGGCTTGTCGCGGATGCGGCCAAGCTCCTCGCCCAGAACCACCGCAGTAAGGCCGGGAGGGAGGGCTACGGAGACACCCCCTCCCGTGGGGGGTGGTGTTCTTATTCAGCTCGCCCTTACATCCACATCCACATCCACATCCAAATATCTCGTCGGGAGATCCCCAATCTTCAGACCTTGGCTTACTCATGAACTCTTTTTAAACTCTTCTTCTTTTGCCTGCCCACGTGTAAGTGCCGTGTTTTTAATGCACGATATGCAGCCCGTGCCTTTGTCGAAGTAGAACGGGCCTTCAAGACATCAACCAAGACATCAACCAAGACCTGCTAGACTCTGCGTGGTAGGTAGTAGCGAGCACGCGGAAAGGGATCCTCGACGACTCAGTTTTGGTTGCCGTCAGAGAAGAGATGTATGTGTCTTGAATGAGGGTTTCTCCCCAAAAGATATCGGAGACATGGTCATGGCCCCATCAGAATATGTGAGCAGAGCATCATTTACACGCCACATACATAGACTTAAAGTCCGTGGATAACTGGATATACATGGTCAGGGCTTTCAATAGTCGCCTAGGTGGCATAGCGCCCAAGAGAACCTGAAGGCACGCGATTCGCACGGGAAACCCTTTGCCACACCCGCCGGTTGTTTCCCTGCGCATCTCATCTCACCTTTCACCTTGCACCTTGATCCAGCACCAACCCAGTGCTCTATCAGACTATCGCGACCTTCTCGGCCGGGTCGGCTTCTCTTGATGCGGATGCGACCCTAGGGCATCCGGCACAGCTCAGCAGCAGGGGATCCAAGAAGGGAACTTGGTTGGGTCTGCAGATGAGGTGCTCTTGTATATTGTTTTGTGATAACGGCAAGTCAAGACACTAACAAAACACCACGTTGGTCTCGTGAATCGATCCACGCTGGAACAAGCATGCGATCGGAGGTACTCCATACGGCCGGGTCCCCCTCCTATTCTCCCTGCTGACCCTTGCTTTTGCATTGGTTATCTACAGTATCCGTACGGAGTAAAGCACCACGCCCGGAGCAGAGGGCCTTTCATCGGCCGAGCAGGGGCAGATCGGGCGAGGTAGAGGGGTAGGCTTTGGATGATATGTAGCTCATAAAATTCGCAAAACCTTCCATTTCAGCTTCGCCGGGTGCCTGTTTCCATCTCCAGAACCATCTTCACTGTCGTCATTGTCGTCATTGTCGTCATTGTATTGTCCAATCGCCTGTTTTCTTATCGGCCTCTGCTCGGTCGAGGAGGACCCGGCGTCCGGCGTTTCTCGGTCACCTACCCGATGACATTCGTTCCGGGGGGTTTTCTTGTCGTCTTGCCGTTTCATTGCAATCACTTGACATGTTCTCAACTCGTCGCCCCAAGAAAAAATCAGCCCAATACCCCAGTATCTCGGCTAAGCACAATCTTTCAGGAGAGACCGAGATACGGACGGCCGAGCCGGTGAAGCCCCGGAGCACCTTCAGAAAGGAGCAGGAGTCAAAGGGAGGCTAACACGAAAGCAAGAATAAGAACGCTCCAGCCCCAAGCCTCGAAAGAAGGGCCCCGAGTCCAGGGGTCCTCGTCTCTTCCCGGCTCCCCAGAACTTGGGCGACCCCCCAGCTACCGTGCGGCGCCACACCCGGGCCTACTGTGCCATGATGCCCCGGCGCAAGGAAAGCTTCTTGGATAGTGGTGTTGCTTGCGCTGTAACGTTGTTCGATTAGCCCCCGGACAGTAAACAGTAAACGGGAGAACTTCAAGCTGCAAGCCCACCGGTAGCCTCCGCAGAACGATGAGTAGGGCCGGCCAATTGGGCCGACTCGGGAAATTCGTGGGTAATTTAGAGCCTCGCACTGTACACTGCATCTACAGTACAGTACAATCGCGTGGCAGAACGGCGCCCCGGCGAGTTTCTCTGTGAGCCTGGAGGTGGAGGGCGGATGGGCACCACCAGGTCAGGTGGTCACTGGAGGTACCCGGCCCTCCAGTGAGTACAAGGTAAGTAAGTGGGCATTAATGTTTAGGCTGTGGGGAGATTTACATAAGGTCTCCTAGTTCCATCGTCGTTCTTGAGCTCCAGTACTGCCGGTTCTCCTCTCCAGAAAGCCCTAAGCGGCGGGGAGTCTTTCCCAGACTGGAGAGAGCCCACGCGTTGAGTAAAGATTGATGGAGGATGGCCCGTCTCCAATCTTTCTCCAGTATCTCTGGGGCCCCACAGCGACAGGTCCTTTACAGGGCCTCTCCACAGTTTGGCCGGCCAAACGCCGCCTGGGGCGAACCAACGTTTGCGCTGCTCGGCCTTGTGGTTTTGCTCACTGCGGCGCTAGGCCACACGCCATGCTCCCTCCCCCCATGTCGGTCGGTCCGTCCCCCTTGGTTCTTCTTTTTCTTTGGGTCGCCTGGCGTCCTTTTGAGGGATCTCCATCGCCTTGCTCCATCATCCATCATCCATCCAATCCATCCGCTGTAACGGAGCAGTTGCGGAAGGCACCTTATCGACTCTCTTGTCTGCCAGACATCCCACAACCATCTCCATGAACAGATGCCGCGTAATGTCTGAGTCAATTGCCGGTCATATATCCTAATCTAGAAAGAAAGAAAGAAAGAAAGGCATCCTGACCAAGTCATTGATTCACTCAACTATTTCTTCCTGTCCAGTTTCAAACAAGGTTATCCCTATCACGTCTGAATTCAACGTCTAAGATTCGAGGTACCGGAATTATCGTCCCGGCTGTGGGGAATACACGTACCCCCTTCATCTGCCACTGATAACCCTGGTCTTGCACCCTCCACGCCCCCTCCGCGCCTTCTTCCTCCTCCCCCGGATTTGTACCGCATGTACCTCTGTATCCTTGTACCTGAAAGTCTCCAGCCCAGCCAGTCATCACTGCGCTTTCTCGCTCTTTCCCTTCTTTTCGCCTTGGCCTTGTACCATCATCCTTCTCACTTTCCCGTCACTGCACCCAAACTCATCCAACTCGGAACACCACGATCTCGCTTCTCACGATATCGACCGACCGCGACCCAACGTCTTCCTTCCCTTTCGCTCGATCATCTTTCCTTGCGCCTCATTCTCCTTTCGTCTCTCGCCTCTTACGTCGACCTTTTATCGCCTCGAGTTCGCGGTCCTCGGCAATCCCGATCCCTCCGTCTCATCCTCAAATCGCTCTTCCTCCCGCCATGTCGAGTATACTCTCGTTCAGTGCACAATAGAGACGGACGCCTATAGCCATCTGGGCTGGCCCGACAGAGGCTCTCTTCGTCCTGTCTTATCATCCACGGCCCTCGCGCCTCCATCCCAAGCCATAGCGTCGTCTGCCGCTCGTTTCTCCTTCGACGCCCGTCACCATGGCCAACCATCCGCCACGTCCTATGGCGATGGACCCGCCTCACATTACTGAATTTGCGTCGGAGCGTTACTTCGAGAAGCTCAACCAGCTCAACGCTCAACAACAACGCCAGCAGACTGCCCCGCCTCGCGATTCCCTTGATGCTTCCACCTCCGCCTCGCCGCCCTCGAGATTCATTCTTCCGTTGCGAGAATTCAAAACCGCCGATGTCGAACCTGTCAAACCATCGGATCAGAAGCGCGATAAGAGTCGATTCTTCTCCCTCCGTCACAAGGTCTCGATCCTCCACTCCAAGTCATCGCAACCCGCCTCCTCTGCGTCTGCCTTTGCCCCACGCTCCTCCGCCGAGTCAACACGAAAGAGGTAATGAACCAAATTCCCAACGGCGTCATGGCTCTTTCCCAGGCTGACTTGAATATACAGTGCCGGCTTTGACCACCTCTTCCTCGGACTACCAAACGAGCTACAAATTCAGATCATCTCCGCCCTTCCGTTAACTGATGTACTCAACCTCCGACTTGCCTCCAAATCCTGGCATACCCTCATCACCCTGAACGAGACCACCATCGCCCGATATCACCTCGAACATCATATCCCCGCCTATGCAACCCGCCTCTACCCTATAACAGACCTCAACGAGATCAACTTCCACCATTTATGCGGCCTATGGCATCGACTCCATGTTGCTGCCAAACTTGCCTTTTTAATGTGCGAATGGATTACCAAGGATATTTTCTTGCGCCAAACCGAGGCGCAGCGAATTGCCTTTGCGCCCCAGAACGAACGCATGCGTCGACGCTTGATACCCCTTCTATTTACTATTTTCCATTTCTTCGAAACCTACCGAAAGCTCCACCTGAAACACATGGCTGAGAACGGCGGCAAGGGACTAAAGCGAAGACCTTATACCCTCAATCCCATCGAGGCCGAGATTATGAACATGTACGACGATCAAACGTTATTACGGGTCCACGAAATATTCCCTTTGGTTATATCCTCGTTTTGCCGACGATTACGGCCTCCGACGTACGTGGGTCGGGTCGAACGATCCCTTCGTGGCTACATCCGAGAGAAGCCTGCTGATGATGTTCACGTTGCCATCTTATGCATTGGTGGACTACGGCAAGTGGAAAGATTGTGGGAAATCAAGGGATATAACAGCCGCCGTGGAGCCGTCGATACTTGGTTCAACGCCCTAACCAAAGATAACCCCCCTACCGAGTCCGCACCATCGAAATCGAAACGAGGCTTATTTGGGCGCAAAAAGTCCACGAGCGGCGAGGCCCGATCTTCTGGCATTAGTCTCAGCAAGGTTCGGAGCTCATGTTCGATAGACGGGAACATGGACTGGGACGCCAACCTCGTCTTCAACACAAGCTTATCTGCCGGCGCTCCCATGTCACCTCTCAGCTCGCAACAGGCCCAGGCCATCCTAAACGATCTGCCTGTGCTGCAACAAATGTGGCTTACAACAGCTGAGGCTGTCATTCTTCAACGGAGGGTTGTCGAGCGGCCACAAGATATCAAGCGTAACCAGCAGGTCATGCTCGACTTGATCCGAGAAGATGGGCTCGACGAAGAGGACGAATGGTGGTACGGCCGCAGCATCCCCGATTCCGTGCGGCCTCCCGTCGGTGTAACTGATGACGATGCGGACTGAACGGCGGTTACTGCACTGGACTTTCTGGACATTTTTCTTACTTATTTGCTCTTTGCAGGTGTCCTTTTGGGGAAGTTCTGCCACAAGTTACTGGTACCCTGGGTGTATGCGTGTGTCAAAGAACGGGTTCATGAGCATTTACACGGCGTTTTGATGGGCTGCGGAGAAAAGGGTTACCGCGTTGCCTCGCGTGGCACTGGAAAGGAGCACCGGCCAGATATTTTATACCGATTGTCTGCGCGATTCTTTTCTTTTCTTTAACTAGGGTCATATTTGGAGCGTGCTCCAAATTGGATGGGCAGATGGATGGATGCTATTTTGTATGCTGTTGGCAAAAGAGGGAAGGGGATTGATTGATTTTCTTTGGCATCTGGATCAGCCTGGCGCGGATAGATCTTGCGGGCATGCATTCTCGGTTTCCTTTGTCTCTCAACATCAACACCATGTGCTTCCTCATCGGAACTTTGATGTATTCTGTATCGAAAGTCGCGAGGACTGCCAACGATTCCAAAGAGAACGGATATAATTATCTGGGTATCTAAAACTTGTCCAACCCTGCCCTTTCCTGCTAGCAAATTCCCTCCCGTCTTCGTCATTGCATTATTTCCAGACGTGTTTGTAGGACCACAGCCCACGGCGTTCCCATTCGTAAAATGGCAACCCCAAGTATTGCCCAGCGCCCATTATCTGCATCCACGTGCATGTGATACTCGCGTTACGCCCGTCCTTGGCAAACACATCGTTTCCCGTGGCAAGTTGTAGCACGCCCTTGTCTTGTCTGATACCACTACCTGCCTATGGCGTGATATATTCGATCGCGCATGTCGGGCTCCGCCAGCGCGGCCTCGAGCTGAGTATGGTTTCCGAACGCAGCCGCTGTACCAGAATTCATGGAGTAGTCCATGTCAAGGTAATTCTGGCCACTGAAATCCTGGAACTGGGCCATACTGGGTGCGGGCGTCGATTCCGTAGAACGAGGCTGCGAGTGTTGTTGTTGTTGCTGCTGCTGTTGCTGCGGCGCCTGTTGAGGAAGCGATTGACGACCAGTGAATCCAAGGCTCGCGCTCGCGGCGTTTTGCTGCTGGAATTGCGTAGGTGGGCTGGAGCCCATTGTACGCGTGAAAGAGCCGCCGGCGGATTGGCCGAATTGGCTTGCCATGTGCCGTTGCTGCTGCTGCCTCTGTTGCTGATGCTGCTGTTGTTGGTAAAAGGCTTGAGCTGTCATGTTGGCGGGTATGCGGCCGGGCGCTCCGGGTAGCCGACTTCGAGGCCTGTTGATGGCCGGAGAAGGTAATTGTTGTGGCTGGTTGGATTGGTCTGAGCACATGTCTGGTGATTGTTGCTGCGACTGCCGTTGCTGATTCGGGTTGAGCTGGTCAATGTTCAGGCTCTTATGTTGCTGTTGCTGTTGCTGTTGAAGCTGCTGCTGAGGCCCAGGTTGCTGTGTTCTGTGATTCGCGCCCCCTCCGAGCGCGTTTGTTTGCGTCTGGCCGAAGCTACTAGATGTGGATAAAGACTGTCCGTTAGGTGCCATGCTAGGTGAAGCTGACGCTTCTACGCCAGTTGACTGAGACTCGGTTCCGCTCGAGACGGGGTTCTGGCTTGTCTCTTTAGACACCCGACGACGCTTTGCTTGTTGCGTCCGAGGAGAGCTGCCTGGCCGCGAAACGGAGTCAGGTACCTGAAGAGTGCCAGTTGAAGCAGCACTTTGGGTATTCATTTGAGGAGTTTGTTGCGAAGGCTTTCTCTTCCTAGAGGCTTGCGCGCTATTCTGGGTGCTGAGCGGAGTCGACTGTGGCCTTTGGTCAACGCTGCTGTCTGCATCCGATGCCATTCTTGGCTCATGTGTAGTATGAAGCGATTCGGAGGTGTCTGTTTGCATCGAGTTGGCCGTCACTCCGTTCAGACCAGCCCCAGCGTTTCCAGTATTGCTGGAGGGACCCGTATCTGGTTGACCTGTTGTTGTTTTGTGGGAGAGAGGGGATTCAATCGCAGGGTTTGAATTCTCAGTTGCGGTCGCGCTATTCGACTGGTCCATGCCACCGTCTTGTGTCTCCGGCTGGGGCTTGGGTCTATTCTTAGAGCCCTTCGGTCGACCTCGCTTTTTGCCTGTCTGAGGTGTCACGGGCTGTGCTGCAGAGACCACCTGTGCAACGGCGGTCGCTTGTCCTTGGTCACCTGTAATGGATGGCTGAGATGCATCTGGAGCTTGCTCAGTTGATGTTGACTGCGTGGCTGTTGTTCCGTCCGTCTGAGCAGCTCCAGAACCAGTAACACCCTTCTTCTTGATTCCCTTATCTTTCCGAACTTTACTGCTTTTGCTGCCTTTTGGCCGTCCCCTAGAGCGCTTGATGGAGACAGGGGCAGCGTTGGCGGCAGAAGATGCGCCCAGAGTATCAACTGGAGATATCGCAGGAGCGGCTTGGGCGCCGGATGCTTGATCAGCATTATCCAGGTGTGGAAAAATCTCAGATATCCAGGCAACGAATAAAGAGCCTGAGCCATTGGTCGAAGTACTCTGTGGGAAAACGCCATCAGCAGGCGGGGGCGCGCCGGGAATGCCGCCAAAGTAGGCCAGACCTTTACATAGCTGATCCACAACCAAGACTGGGTGAAGGCTCCTTAGGAGCGTAAGGAGTCGGGCTTGCTCTGTCTTGGTATCATGAGGCAGTGGCTCAGAACCACTGGTCTGTTGAGTGCTTGTCTGTTGGGTATTGGGCTCTTGGATAGCAGTGTTTGCAGCGGAGGACTTGTCTGCAGGCGTTTCTGTAGGTTTGTCTGCGGGAGGGGCCGGGGGAAGCGGAGGAGGCTGGGGAATCGGACGAGGAGCGGCTGGGAGAACCGGGGGTGGATTCGCACGGGGTTGCACAGGAGGAGAAGACGCCATTGAAAGATTCGGCCGGGGTCTCTTAGGATGACGATACCCTTGAGTGTTCGCGAGTCTCGCGGCGGCGGCGGTTCCCTCACTCGTTCGCTTCGCGGCGAGGTCCCGCTCCGTCATCTCTGGCCTCTGTACATCGATCTGCATGACACTGAAATTGCCTTGCCGTCCATCCGTCTTGCCCTTGAGCTTGCTGGGGACCGGATTCCGGATACGACCATCGTGATACGGACTAAGCCCGGGGTTCGGAGTCAAAGTAGGAGGTTGAGCTCGCGCTTGTGCTCGCGCGACAGGCCAGTAGGTGTTTGTTTTGCCGTGAGGGGCAAGGTGATATGGATTCATTCTAATATCAAACATCCCACGGCCTTGGGCCATACTGTGCAACGGCGGCGTCGCCGTTGCCATAGTCGTCGACGGTGGAGCGGACGAAGCATTAGGGCTCGCAGCTTGGGAATCGTTCGGCGTGGGAGGACTCGTCGAGGTTGTCGCGACGGCGAGTTCAGCAGCTGCAATTGTCTATCAGTTGACCAGTCACTTTTCTTTGATTTGGAAGTGCAAAGGACATGTCACGGAGGGAGAAGACGTACGCGCCGTCGAGGCCATGGCGTCGGGAGTCCGGGTCCCGAAGCGCCGGAAAGGCTACGAAGAACATGCCCCAGTGTCGAGCGAACGACGACTCGTACAGCTCGAGGACAAATGCGCGAGGTTCATGCGAACCCGGATAATGAACGAGTCAATGGCTCGTAAGTTGATGGAGAAGCAGTCACAGAGAGCAAATGTCGTGTTGGTGATGTCCGTGTTAGTGAGTTAAGTTAATTAACTAGGTAGTATAGAGTTGGCAGCCAGCGAACAGGGGGGGGGCCCCTCCCCGTGACGAAGCTCCTTCCTCGCCTCGTACCGCTCCCGTTACTGGTGGGGCTGGTTGCCGAATGGGGAAGTCTTGTGGTATGGCTTCAGCCAAGATAGTTTATGCAACTACCGAGGCCAGAAGCCACAAGCTCGTCATTCAGCATCAGCCACGACGCATAAGCCACGGCTCATGCCAAGGTCAACTGAGCTCCTACTGCTACTTCCAAGTGCTGCTGCTTTGGAGCTAGCCCATCAACCTCAGCAACGCAACTCAACTCAAACCCGACCCGTCCTTTTCACGAGGCCTCTTCTCTTCGAGTCGCCCATCGATGAGCTCGTGGTTTTGACCTACGATCAAAGGCCATAACTCTTGAGGGTTCGAGCTGCCCAAGCCACCTCACTTCATCGGCTCTCCCAACCTACTCCGCAGTCCGCCCTGTCCGCATACTCCGTCTCCCTGACGTATCCGTCCGTCGATTCTTGCACCATCCAAACTCGGCATCATGTCGACAAAGTACGCTCTGCTATCGCTTCCCCTCGGCGTCTTCGACTCCAGCGATCGGGATGACGCTCTCTCGTCGCTGCGCGCTACCATGTCCTCCGACAATGGCTCCGTTCTGCCATTCAGCATCCCCGACTTCAAGATCGGCACCCTCGACGCTCTCGTCCAGCAGGCAGATGATTTGGTCAAGCTCGAGGCCTCGTGCCAGGCTGTTGTGGCCAAGGTCGCCGATTCACTAAAGAACGTTCTCGAGGGTGATGAGGATCGCATCGCTCAGTACAAGATGGTCAACGACAGTGAGACACGCCAACTCTCGCCTGTTGGCCCATCGCTAATGATCCGTGGCAGAGCCGACCGACCAGTATCTGAGCACTTTTAGCTGGAATAAGATCAGGTACCGAGCTGACAAGTCACTCGGAGAGCTTATCAGCACACTTCAAAAGGCGGGTTTGCTCTCTTCGTCACTTTGCACTCCATCAACTAACAGCTAGCTACTGTGCAGGAGCTCGTCACCGTCGACAATGACGTAAAACAAAAGTTCAATCAGTACAACTCGGTCAAGACAAATCTCGCCGCTCTGCAGCGCCGCCAGACGTGAGTCGGCTTGTGCCCTGACTTTCTGTCCTGCCTGCAGCTACTGACTGGTCTAACTACAGTGGTAACTTGTCGACCAAGTCCTTGACCCCTATCGTCGACCCGTCTCTCCTTATTCAGGATTCCGAGTACATCGAGACGCACCTCATCGTCGTGCCCGCAAACGCCAAGAAGGACTTCCTCAAGAGTTACGAGACAATAGCTCCCATGGTGGTCCCTCGATCGTCCATCGAAATCGCCCACGACGAAGAGTTTGTCCTCTATGCCGTGGCAACATTCAAGAAGCATAGCGCCGAGTTTCTATCAAAGTGCCGAGAGCAGAAGTGGACACCCCGCCAGTATAAGCACGTTCACGGCGGTCGAGAAGAGGAGCAGCGCGAGCTCGACCGAGTCACCAACGAAGAGCGCAAGGTCTGCGGAGAGGCGCTGCGCATGGGACGTACGGGATGGAGTGAGAGCGTCATGATTTGGGTCCACGTGCTGACGTTGCGAGTCTTTGTTGAGGCGGTCCTCCGCTACGGCCTGCCCCTGGATTACTTGACGGCTCTGGTCAAGGTAGGTTACTCTGCCCGAACAAGATTCCGGGCATTGGCTAACATGGGTTCTAGACGACATCCAAGCTCGCGCCCAAAGTCAAGACGGCGCTGGATTCAAACTATTCATACCTGGGAGGCAACGCATTCGGGAGGGACAAGAGGGGCAAGATCACCAAGGACGACGCTGCGCTCAGCTCAGAGATGGCGGCAGCTGGGTTCCAAACTGGGGAGGGCCACGAATACACGGCGTACGTCTACTATGAAGTCGAGTTTCCTTAACGACGGTCACGACTAGGGAAAGGGGGGCAGAAGAAGGACAAGCAGCAGAGAAGGAACAATAGAACGCCTGTATTCTACCTCATCATCATGCCCAGAAGTGACAACGACTGGGGTCGCCATGGCAGTAATATTTGATCTATTCTTTTGAAACGCAAAGTCATAACCACAGCCGTCCGTCTTGTACGGGTTTAGTGCTTGGTGAGGTAGCCCTTCTCGTTGAGCCAGTCAACGATCTGAGCGACGCACTCCTCGACAGACTTCTCGTGAGTCTTGATGGTGATCTCAGGGCTCTCAGGTTCCTCGTAAGGGGCAGAGATGCCAGTAAAGTCCTTGATCTCACCAGCGCGGGCCTTCTTGTAGAGGCCCTTGGGGTCACGCTGCTCAGCAACCTCCAGGGGCACGTCGACAAAGACCTCGACAAAGGGGATGGATTCGTCGCCGCCCTGGGTAGCCTGGGCGTGCAGCTCGCGGGCGACCTGGCGGTCTGCTCGGTAGGGGGAGATGAAGGAGGTGATGGCAATGGTGGAGGCGTCAGCGAAGAGCTTGGCGACCTCTGAGATGCGGCGGATATTCTCGTTGCGGTCGGCCTCGGAGAAACCCAGGTCCTTGTTGAGGCCGAAGCGGACGTTGTCGCCGTCGAGACGGTAGGCGGCGACGCCGAGGTGGAGGAGGTGCTGTTCGAGGGCGGTAGCGACGGTGGACTTGCCCGAGGCAGAGAGGCCGGTGAGCCAGATGGTGAGACCGCGCTGGCCGCGGAACTCGTTGCGCTCTCGGCGCGAGAGGGAAGGGTGCCAGGTGATGTTGCTGGAAAATTGTCAGTTCTTGGAGTTGGTGGTGATGATGGCGGGGTAATGTTTTTTCTAAAGTTTTTTTGGAGGGGAAGCCCGTGGAGTAGGAGGGGCAAGGTAAGCAGTGCACCAGCGATGAGGGAGGAATAGGAGAGGTGATCAACTCACGTAGCCATTGTGTTAGGGAGAGTATGAGGTCTAGAAAGACAGATGAAGAAGGAGAAAGGTCTACAGGGGAGGAAGAGAGAGAGAGAGAGAGGCAAGCAAGTTAGAGACTAGGTAGGTAGGTAGGTAAGAAAAATAGATACCTAGCTACCTTACTCCATACATGTCCGTCCCTCGTTCCGATGCCGGCTTTATTCTTTCTCCCTTACAAACCCCTCGCACTACATCATCGTTGATTTTATCCAACACAGTACCCGTAACAACGCCCCTCGATGTCGTGATCGGGCCATCGGTCGGCAGGAGACTTTGCGGCAGATTCCCCGAGTCTCCCGTTTACGGAGCACAAGAGGGGCCACGCTCAGCCTATGGCAAGGGCCGCTTAGAATGGCGTCTTCGATGGCGCGCATGGCATTTTTGAAGGCCCTGGCTTCTTCCGTACAAGGCAATGCGCCTTGAGTGGCTGGCTGCCTTTGTCCGCGCCGGGCCGGCTTCTCCTTGGTCCCGCGCGCCGGAAGTCGGCCCCGCAAAGACAGAAAATAACTCCCCTCTCATCACATTATAACTAGAGCCTGGTAGACAGCAAAAGCTTCAAGAGGAAATTCAAGTCTGATATGAGGTAGTCTCTCGCTAATCTATCGCTTCCCAGAGATCCCCCGCTCTATAATTAGAATACGTATTGTGAATGTTCGTCTCTCTCTCTATGTTCTACCTGTAACCAGGTTCTAGTTGATGGTGGTGGCTTCGAGCCATTGTATGGTCTGTCGCACGCTTGCTTAATCGTTGTCACATGTTCGTCTGTTGCTTTCTAAGCAATCCGGGGCATCATCTGCAGGCATCGCATTAGCACATAGACTCTCATGTCATGGGTTAATATCACGTACCGCAGCATACTTGGGAGAAATAAACAGCCCTTGCGCCTCAGCCACGATGACAGGTTCCTCGCCCGGCTCAGTCAACAACTCAATATGGCCCCTGACCCACGCCTTGCGGCCCTCTACCTTGTATGTCTCGGCTCGCAAAACCAGAAAGCTCCCCGCTGGTGTCGGCTTGCGATAGTCGACGTTCAAGTTCGCCGTCACGGCGATATTGTGAGGCAGCGCGCCAAAAGAGCATCGCCCAAGGCCCTCGTCCAGCATCGTCGCCAGGAAGCCGCCGTGCACGATGCCAGGGTGTCCGCAGAGATCCTCGCCAACGTAAGCCACCGAAACGAGCTGCTTGCCCTCGGGGGCCATCCACGCATACGGCGGCACGGGCACCTTTCCCTCGCCAATGAGCGCTCCGCCCGTCAAGCTCCGGCTTCGATACGAGCCGGGCATCTTCATGTGTGGTCGCGATTCGGTGAGTTCGGGGTTCGCGCGCAGCTCCGCGACGAGCGGGTGATTGTTGATCGTCTCTTCCACCATGCGCGCCTCCTCGTGGTTTGCGACAAAGCGTCGCAGGCTCTCCTCATCCGAGTGGAAGCCCAAGCCGTTCGAATGCATCGTGTACCACGTTCCCAACCCTCCGGCCGTGCTAGCGCCCACGCCGGCCAGCAACATGCCAGCCGCTCGCCTGAAAACGCCTCCTGCTGCTGCTGCTGCCGCTGCTGTAAGTGATGCATCTTGTCAGTACCGATGTGTCATGTTTGCGCGTCTAAGTGCCTCCTCGCAGGGGGCAAACTTACCTCCTGTTGCATAACTGCGGACCTGGGGACCACGAGCCAGTCGCCTGACCGCCTGTCCTGCGAGACGCCCGTTGCGACCAAACTGGTGGGAAAACATGGTGACTCTGTCGTCCTTCTGGTGGTTTACAGGTCGAGAAGGCGAAAGAAGCGTTGAGAATGCGCCGCCTCGGGCTTTGATAAGATTTATCGGCGTCGCCGCTGCCGAGGTTACTCTCTTATCCGAGCGCGCCATGCCGCGGCGTTTATGCATCTATCCGATTGCATTTCCTCCAGTTTGCTGTGGCTGAGAAGTGCCAGGGTACGTACAGTACAGCTTGCCCTGGACGGGATATGCCAGCTGCCGGGGTCCCAGTGCCTGTGACGTGGGTGCCACCCAACCAGAATCCCTGGACAAGCCTGCGCGACCTTGTATTAAGAGATGACCAAGGCCGCTGACGACATGCGTGCTTGTGTTTGTGTTTCCCTGTAACATGTTGGTCTGAGCTCTAGTTTAAAACATTCATCTTCCCTTCTTCGAGCAGATAGAGCTTTTTGTTCCTCAGACAGGTCTTAATCTATCTCACTTACAATGGTATGGCTGTGCACTTGTCTTGGCTTGTGAGTGAGCGGAACATTATCTAACTACCTTGCTTGTGCAGGCCACCGCTGAAACCGTCGATCTGGGCCCTGCCCATCCTCCCAAGGAGGACTCTATTACTGCCTTTGAGCATATCCTCCTGGATGTCAAGAAGAGCCTCGTTCATCTTCGCCATGACTATGCAAGTGAGTCGATGAGCTTGCCAGGCCACAAGTTGAGAGCTGTAACTAACATGGGTTTCCAGAGCACGAGCCCGAGTACTTTGCTGCTGTCGTGAGTCCAATTCATCTCACACATGGCTATAAGCCCCAAGGGTCTAACGGTCGAATAGGAGCATCTCTCAGACCATGAGCTCGCCGGCTTCGGCACCAACGACTTTGAGTCCGTCCGTGTCGCTACTTCGGCCTACGGCATCCACCTCTTCGGCAAGGTCCGCATCCCCGCCCTGCCCGACTCCGGGCCGGCCTACATCCACTTCCGCGCCTTCATCGGCGGCGGCGACGAGCCCCCCAAGCTTCACAGCGTCCACACCGAGGAGCGCGAGGACTCGAGCGGGAACAAGTCGTACCGCGCAATTTTCACAAAGAATGATGAGCTCCAGTGGTTCGATACTTGAATATGAGAAATGTCTTGCAGCAGCACGATATGCCACATATCGTATCTGCCTCTTTGCTCCTGAGCCAATGTCTATAGCCATAGTACGATGAAATCAACTGCTTTGCTTTTCCATGTCCGTCTTTACCTGCCTCCTTACATGTCCTCTTCTCCCGCCAGGAGCTCTGCGTAATCGTCCACCGACGCAAACATGGGGAGATCCTTGAGCTGCCTGCGCCTCGACTTGGGTTTCTCGCTCTTCGCCTCCTTGACCTCGAATCCATCCCCATCCTCGCTCAGCATGGCTCCTCCCACTTCTTCGTCAGAGCCTTCAATGTCCACGCTCATGTCGTCATCGTCATCATCCTCGCCCATGTCACTATCCAGAGACAGGGCTGGTGATGAGTCTCCCTCGGAGGCCATATCAGAATCGTCCAGGTCGAAGCCAACATCCGAGCCCTCGTCATCAGGGTCAACGCCGGGTTGTGTCGACACCAGGGCCTTCCAGATCTCATCCTCCTGCTCATCGTCGGCCTCGGCCTCGCCCCCGCCATCTGCCCGTGCCTTCTTCTTCGTCTCCTTGCCCTCCTTGCCAACCTGCTGGAAGTACTCATGGAAGAAGACATCCTCGGCAGCAACGTCCTGCACCTTCTTCTTCCAGAACGCAGCAGAGTTGACAGAGGGTGTAGACGCTCCGGGTCCTCGGCTTCCGAGCCAGATGTCGCCGACGTCCTTGGCAGCTCGGAGAGGCTGCATGATGGACATACCCTTGGAGGCGTCAGCCGCCTTGGGGTTTCGGTAGACAAACTTGTCCAGGAATCGGATGAGCGAGTGGCTGTCAAGATCCGGCTTCTGTGCCTTCTCATTACGCGCCACTACCGACGATGCATAGAGCGTAACCGAAGGGTGGTAGTGACCTTGAAGAGGGATCTAGACGATAATTAGCATTGTGACATCTTGATACAGGGACTTTAACTTACAATCTCCCACAGACAGCTCTGGTTGGCGTTACTGTACTCTGGGTCTCTCTTCCGGCCGTCATACACTGGTCGTTCACTTGCAGGCTGGTCATCAAAGATGGACTCTTCCGGCTCGTCCAACAGAGTCGAGAGATCGGGGAATGTTTCGCGCAGATGTCCAACGACGTAGAGCAGTCCGCACGTAAACGCTGCCTGATGCAAGCCAGCCGTCTGAAGCATGCGCTTCGCAAAGGCCTTGACTCGGCGGCTGTCTACATCATTCTTGAGCGCACGGAGGAGCAAGTTCAGGTAGAGCGCCTGCTTCGATGAGTTAACTAATCGTGGGTCTAGCAGGGACTCGTAAAGAGTCCTGTAGAATCGGTCGTTCGCCAGGTTTCGTGAAGAAGAAATCTGCTGTATCAGGAGGAGTGCCTGGATACCTGTGTTGAAGTTGGCGGAGTGGGCAATCTTGAAAAGTGTATCAAGATGTGATTCCATACTATCACAGTATTAGCTTCATTCTCACATCGGTTACTTGGACACGTAGGTTGACATACATCGCTTCGTTGCCAACCATGAAGGGGGCTGCCCGATTGACACCGGTCAAAATGGCTGAGACAAGCTTATCGGCGGCCTCCGTCTCAGGCTCTGAAGCTGTAGGTTTTGGCGGCTTGCCACGCGGCTTGCGCGGTCTCCAGGTCGGGAGCTTTCTGTCATCTTCCTTCTGTTCCTGTTCCTTTGACGGTTTCGAGTTGGTCGACGCGGTAATCCCCAAGCTTCCAGTCTTGAGAATGATGCCGAAGAGCTCAAAATAGATTCGCATCAAGGACTCGGCCACAGTAGGCTCCTTGCTACTCAAGATGGTCTGGTTGAGGGTGTTGATGGCATAGTACTTTGATCGATGATCCTGTGAAGGGTGAAGCAAAATCTCCTGCTCAACCATTCGCACAATGATTGGTTTCATGCCGGGATGGGAGTTCTGCATCTGAAGCAAGAGGTATGATGCTCGAGAAGAGATCTTGCGATCTCGGTCGCCGAGCTTGTTGACCAACAACCGGAGAAGGTTGGACTCCTGCTCGGGCTTCTCCTTGAGAAGGCCATAGACAAAATCCAGAGCGCGAGTACGAGAGTACTCGATCTCGTCTGAGCACCAAGACTCGAGCAGTTGAATGATGCGGAAGTACGTCTCTTTCAGCCAATCTTCGTAAACCCAGACAATCAGATGAGCGGGCGTGATCTTGCCGGGTAACGGATTGCCAAGGGCCCAAGGCTTGCCGGGATTTCGCTGCAGAGTGCCGAGCAGGCCGGGTTGAGTGTGAAAGGCCCGAAGGCGGCGATCAGCAGGCAGCAAAGTACCTGGGCCAAGCAAATCGACAAGTGCACCGATAGCACCAAGGGCTTGGCCGCGACTCTTCTTGGAGGCAAGACTCATCAGGGCATCGAAGGCTCGAATATTGTGGACTGGAGATTCTTGGACAGCAAGAGTAAGAGCAGAGACCTTGTCACTCAGGGTACCGGAAGACATGATTGTTGACAAGAATTTGTGAGAGGACTGAGCAAAGACGCTTGTTCTGTACTTGGTAGCGTCCTCCTCCAAGAGCGTTTGCGCATAATGCTTCAAAGAGTCAAGCGATCCTTTGGATGGGTTGGGTTCATCAGGGGTCGGCCCAGGCAGCTTTCGTAGCTCGGCAGCATGCCAATCTGCCCTGGGCTCAAAAGTCTGCGTTACTGTTAGTCGTCAGAAACGTCATCAAAGTCTCAGCTCGACTTACCAAGTGGCCAGCTTTTTTAGGGATGGTTTCCTTGGCTTGAATAGTTTCGTCCTCTTCGGATTCGCCGTCTGTCTCCTCCTCTTCCTCTTCCTCTTCAGCATCCTCATCCTGGTCACTTGCTTCGCTCACTTCAACCTCTGCAAAGCCGAGCTGCTTAGACAAGGCGGCGAGTTCATCCTTCAAGTTCTTGTCGATAGCCTTAGAATCCTTTGGGTTCTGGGCGTTGTCTTCATCATCCGAGTCAATGTCCTGGATGAGCGCCAAGTCACTCTCATCGCCACCAAGAGCCTTGATTTCTTCCAGAAGAGCGTTCTTGTCGACTTTGGAGTTCTTCTTCTCTGAGCCCGAACCCTCGGAATTCCGCTGCCTCTTTTGGTGCTGGTCGCCTGTAGCCTTTGTCGGCGGCTGCTTTCGCTTGTGGTCGTTGGAACCCAGCTTCTTGTCGATTGTGGACGTCAGCTTATCAAGGACATTCTCATTAAGGCCTGGGCCATTCTGTGAGCGCCGGGGCCCCTTGCCCTTCTTGGAAGGCTTGGCCATGTCGTCGAAGTTGAGTGAAAGTCTGAAAATCTCAATTGGAAATTCTGCGACCAAGCATTCGAAACTTTTTTCATTTGGCGGCGCCCCACGTCCTGGCGCTTGGCGCGCCTAGAGGCGCTAATGCAGGCTGCGGCAGAGCTCCATTGTTCTCCGTAGACGGAAGCTCTTCCGATCTATCAAGAGGCCTAAATAGCGACTCCCCAGCGGTTCAACTCGACAATGACAGCATAATTGGGCTAGGAGACGTCCCGGTCTGCAAGTCATGATTGTCCCAAGGCTGGTCCGCTTTAGTGGCGCCAGATCGCGCAAGAGCCCCCTAAGCCATCAGCTGAGAGCTCTCTCAGTCTCCAGCGTAGCTAAAGCTAACCTGCCTCGCTCCACACTATCGACGACATGGGTGCCAACTGGCGGTATCACGGCCAGCCATGATGAGTGTTAGAGCTCAATCCCTCATTTACGGGTGATCTTTGAGCTAATTGGGTCACAGTTGGTCATGAAAAGCTCATTCGAGGTGGTTTTCTCCGTCAGGTATGTCTAAATCTGCAATCTATAGTGACGGCTCTTACTGATACCGTGTCGCAGGCTCACTCAGGTATCTTTCAACTACTCCCTCTAGGGCTTCGTGTCCAGGACAAGATTGAGAGGCTCCTTGACAAGCACATGCATTCAGTTGGTTCGTGCCCTCCGTCGATTTACCTAGTGCTAGTGCTAACATGAATTGCTCTGCAGGTGCTTCTCGCCTGTCGCTCTCGACCATCTCATCAGAGGAATTGTGGCGAAGGAGTGATCGCCTGGATCGTGTTGCGCCAGAGGTAAGCACATGAAGTCTCAGTTAGAAAGACACAGGCTGACATGGCAAGCTCTTTCGACTCGCCGATCGCAAAGAGGTTCCCCTTATTCTCTCTCCTACACATGAGGAAGAAATCACTACACTTGTAGCCGGAACTCTAAGGTCATACAAGGACTTGCCTATCCGGTTGTATCAAATTAGTTCGGTGGTCTCTCCCGGAAGTTGAATTCAATCAGCTAACCCTATCGCTAGCCAGAAAGTATCGAGATGAGCGTCGCCCTCGCCACGGTTTGTTACGCTCCCGAGAATTCCTCATGAAAGACCTCTACACCTTTGACCTCACAATGAGCGCTGCTATCGAGACATATCGCCAGGTGTCTGAAGCATACCGCGCCTTCTTCTCCGAGCTAAAGCTGCCTTTCCTTGTCGCAGAGGCAAGCTCAGGCGACATGGGTGGTGACTTGAGTCATGAGTATCATCTGCCTAGTGCTGTTGGCGAGGACACCGTTGTGAACTGCGACTCTTGCGGATACACTGCCAATGATGAGGTTGCAACTGTCCGGTCAACGTCTACAACGAACAACAGCACGACGACAATTTTACCATCTCAAGTTCGCGTCTGGCGGGGTGTATCTAAGGACCGCAAGGTCCTCATCAACGCCTGGTATCCCCAGTCTTCTGAAGCCCTCGCTGATAGTGGCCCCAACCTGCATGCCGTCAAGTCAGCTGTCTCCGAGCTGGACACCAGCATTGACGACCCTTTGCCATTCTGGAGCGAAGCACTTAAAAGGGGAAAGTCGCAGGTTATCAATGTCATCGATGCTAGACTTGCGTCTGTCTTTGAAAGCCTTCGAGGCCAGCTCCCCTTGTTACCCCAGAACCTTGAGTCCCATGAGGTTGAGCATTCTACGGTTGGTGGCGCAGACTCGGCCAGAAGACTGAATTTGGCCCGCATTGCCGATGGTGATGGTTGCCCTCGATGTGAGGAGGGGACTTTGAAGATCCATCGGGCTTTGGAGTGTGGTCACACATTTCACCTTGGGACTCGCTACTCGGTACCACTCGAGGCATGTGTTTCTCTTCCGCAAGCAGAAGTGCCCGAAGCTGCTAAGAGAGAAGGTCTCGCTCCAGGAAGCCGTGCCCCTGTTCAAATGGGATGTCACGGCGTTGGGGTCTCGAGGATCTTTGGCGCCGTGGCTGAGGTCCTTGCCGACGAGAAAGGACTGAACTGGCCGCGAGCCATTGCTCCTTTTGAGGTAGCCATCATCCCTACATCTGGGTTAGCCGAAGACTCCCTGAAGATCTATGACAACCTTGCAGCTGGAAGCGGCACGCAATCTGGCTTGGACGTTGTCCTCGACGATCGGAAGCAGTCGTTTGGCTGGAAGATGAACGACGCAGACATGGTTGGATATCCTATCGTGGTGGTTCTGGGTAAGGCCTTCAAGGAGAACGGTGCTTGTGAAGTGCAGTGTAGGCGACTCTCAGTCAAGGAGAACGTCAAAGTTGAAGCGTTGCCCCGGTTTATCTCAGGCTTGTTGGATAGGCTGTAGCAGAAGCGAGGGGAGTCTTGCTGTATTATGTTCGAATCATGTAGAGAATTTGTACAATATTCCATGTATCAATATCTGAAAGTAAATCTCAGCAGTTTAATAAATATTATTATTGTTCTGCTAATTATTAGATGGATACAAGGGAGTGCAGTACTATGGAAATATCCATCCCCGTTAGTAGAATTATTCAACCCCACGTTATAATATTCATGAAGGCGAAACCTGGAGGGGCATCCAGACCAGCACTAACTCTACAACCTCGACGACTTGCGCAAAGACGCCCAGCAACACGCCACCATGGCTGGAAAACAAGAGACAAGTAAGATGTTGTTCTGCCTGTGACTGTAAACCCCACATTGCTGACTTCTCTGCGGCACAGTCAACCTCGACACCCTCGAGCCCCAGCAGCTCGCTCAAGTCAAGAAGCAACTTGACGAGGAGCTCGAACACCTGACATCGTCGTTCGCGCAGCTCCATGGCGCTCAGAATAAATTCAAGGAGTGTCTACGATGCGTTCAGAGTCGAGCTGCTGCCCCCGAAGGTGCGATACAGATCATGCACACCTCGTCGCTTCGCGCCGCCGCCCGATCACACGACCCCATAAACCAGCGATGAACACAAAGCCTAACCTACTGTAGGAGCAAACTCTGTCTTGGTACCCCTGACCAACTCGCTATACGTTCGCGGAGAGCTCTCAGATGCCGATACTGTTCTGGTGGACGTGGGAACTGGCTTCTTAGTGGAAAAGGTGGGTAATCTGGCTTCTTACAAGCTAGGCTCACTGATTGACCGGTTTGCAGAAACTCAAGTCTGCTGAAAAGTTTTACGAGACCAAGGTCGAGGAGCTCGGAAACAACTTGAAGGATCTAGAGGTCATTGTGCAACGAAAACAGACAAACGCACGAACGATTGAGGAGGGTATGTTTTCCATTGCAGACAGCCGTGTATACGTTGCTGACAGTCGCGAACTAGTTCTGAGGCAAAAGATCATGGCTGCTCAAGGGCAAGGCGAGCAGCAACAGGCATGAATCATAAAAGAGCAAGTCTACCTTTCAGCGCGTGGTAGGAAATAGACAGGGTCTCGGGGAACAGAGAGCTCGAGGAGGTTCCCCAGCCGACGCATCAGTGCGTTTAGTTGCCCGCTATGGCGAGGCGGCATTAGTGTGCGCTCTGTTCAGGAGGGATTGGACCTCCAAGATGGTCCGCAAGAAGCCTTGGAGTCTGGACTTGAGATCATGGCCGTCATCCGTCCAAATATTCTCCAACCCTTTTCCCCAGTTCTTTCGTCCTCCGCTAACGTGGTTGACGCTCTCGTCCCAGTGAGGGGCGTACAACTCAACACCCCATGTGACGTCTGGTCCTTCTTCCCCGCTGACTCCTTTCAATGTCTTGGTGATGTTGATCTCGAGGACGTATGCTGTTTCCTTGAACGGTATCGTTGCCGACGACTTCACCCGGATCTGACTGATCTCGTCATCAAGAACCGCAAGTTTGGCCGTATTGGCGTACGGAACCGTGAGAAGAGTGCTTTTGTCGGCATCCGCGGCAAGCCACACTCTCTGAGCAAGGTCCTTGAACTCGGTTGGAACATCCACCTTGTCCCAGGCGTCCACCCTTAAGTTCCAGTCGTATTGCCTGCATAACAGAGCGGGTCAGTGAGGTTGGACGCTTTGCGAGTGCAAGCAACCTACATATCAGGGGCAGCAATCGTCCAGTTCAGGCGTCCCCAGGTCTCGGGCTTGGTAGCTCTGACCATTGAAAGCTGTATCTTCTGGTCTGGGATGTAATCTGCGTCGGCTTTAATCTCCTGATCATGGGCCACAACAGTCACCTCGAAGCTTCGCTTCACGTCCTCCAAGCCGTTGCAGACAAGCTGATCGGGTTTGACGAGAAACTGGAGAAGCTGCTCTGCTTTCTCTGCACCCTGGAGCCTTGCTGGGGTTAGATTCAACTATGCGCGTTCAATGTGGCCCAACTACTTACTTGGTCTCGAATCTAGCACCGCCACGAACAGAGTACACGTCCATCAGCTTGACAAAGTCGGAATAGCTGATCTCATCTTGAGAGCCCTTCTTTCTCTTCCCGATGGTAAGATGCCCAAAGTTGACCCGGAGCCTCATGAATTTATTGAGCGCCATAAGGCCCTCCGCCGAGGATGCCATATCAGACGCAATTTGCTGCAAGTAGCCATTCATGGATGACGCATTGCTGACCAGGTCGGGGCTCCGAGAGATAAATTGCGGTCGTGTCCCAAGTTCAGCCCGGATCATGTCGCTAACGATAGCGTTCGTCGGTTTCTGCACCAAGAAACGAACGGCAGAATGTTCATTGGAGAGACGCATATCCCGAATGGCCCAGTTGATGGCCTGGAGCGCCTGCTGGAGACGAGAGATGGACTCACAACAGACGTCGAGAACGTTCGGCTTCACGCGGGTGATGTAAACTTTGTACTTCCTGCGAATGTCATCAAGGGCCCCCGGTTCGTCTAATCCGCTTGGCAGTAGGTGCTTTCCCGCAACAACATGCATCAACTTGATGTTTAGATTAGCACTGGGCCTCGATATGGATGGTCCTAGTCGCTATACTCACCTGGATCAGGTTCTTGTCAGGGGGTGGAGGTCCAAGGAATTCCTCATCCTCAGCTTGGCGGACTCTGCCTTCTCTGCGTTGGAAAGTCGACTTCGCCGTAGGCATGTGGTCTTTCTTTGTGTTTGCGAAAGCTCCAGGCTTTGCGGCTCTAGGAGGAGCAGTGCTCGGCCGGAAGCTGCCTCCTCCTCTTCCCCTGTCGCGTGGCATGGCAGCTTTGCTTTAGTGAAGCTGAAGGAAGCTTATAGTAGAAAATAGATTGAAGGGGTGACGAGAAATAAAGAACAGAACTGCGGAAACTCGAGGAGTTGCCCTGAAGTGGTTGTAGATTGTTGAGTGAAAAAAGATCGAATGCTTGCGTGATGAAAAGAAATGGATATTAGGGGCTGCCTGGCCTACCTTAGTACAAACAGACACTGAAACGGTTGCTCCTGCCATCCACGTTTTTATGTGTGAACTGGAAGTTGTTTGGCTCCTTCCCGTTTGTTGAGTGCCTGGAACCTACGAGGCTTGCCCTCCTGTCGCTGGATACCTGCATCTTCCCGTCTTGATTTCAAAGTCTTTCATAATAGGTACGTCAAAAATCAACGGTTATAGACATGATCACTGGCCAAGTTAATTCATTCTGGTAACAGGGAGTCCTACAATTCAGTACCTATCATGCCAGTTGCCAATTCTAGCATCCTCAATTGGGGCATATACTAGGGCTCATACGGTACCAGCAATATGAGCATATATCTTTGCACAGCCACAGCAACATCTTCCAAATGTCAATTCAATTTCAGGCTGCCAATACACTAACGTTCAGTTCTTCCTCGCAAGAGACAGGTCTACGTCGCCAGACAACTCGCATCCTTAAAGAAATGGGCTTCTCGGTATCTTGGAAACATTCGCATCGAACTCTCAGACCCAGAATGAGCCCACAGAGTGACCTACCGATTAGATGACCGTACGCCATTAACTGAGACCTTGTGACATGCCATTATCGTTGTCATCCATCTTGGCCGCCAATAATTTGACGGTGCCAGTTCTCCTGGCGATCCCAGAGAGAAGCAGTATCTTGGCTGGCCCTTGAAATGTAACCTACTCATACCTTGCTTTATAGGATTACCATGCCACATTTAACAAGTCCCTGAAAGAAGACTTCTTATAGTTAAAGACAGGTTCTGTGGGAGGACTACAACGAGTCGAGGTCTGCTTCACCCCAGAGTCGACGAGACGCGGCAGGTACTGTTTTGCCATTTTCTTAGCAGAGTTCAGAGCCACAGAGCCGAGATTCTGCGCAGTCGTCTTCATGAAGTCCACGATGCTCTCGGTGTCTCCGGTCTCACGGTGAATAACCTGCAAGCGTTCGAGTTCTTGCGAGAAAGAATCATCAGCGCTTGGAGAGCCGTGTCTGCTACAACGGTGCGCTGTAGAAGAATACAGACGGCCTCGTCTTTGACACTGAGACTGATTGGCACAGACGCGAACAAGGCACCCCTCAGCCTTTCTTCGACCTTCGAAATGGCGGATTGGGCACCTTGCGAGACAATAGGCTTTGTGCCTACACTTGCAGTCTCGAGAGCTGGTCCAGGCCAGTCAATGAAGTCCTCATCAGCGAGCTGGTGAGTTGGTCCCAATAGACTGTTGATGTGAGAGCCGGAGCAAGCATTGCCCGTTCAGCACTTCCGCCAGTTGTAAGGCCTCTTACCCGTACTACCCTCTGGAAGACTATCCTCGCCAAGGGACCCCTGCAAACCTCCAGCTACCGTCCCAACAATTGGACCGACGGGTTCAAGCAAAGACGACAACGGGGAGAGGCGGATCCTACTTTTGACACGTTCTTGAGGATAGTGAATATTATATTGATAGGTTGGGTTGCGTCTCCTCACGGCAAGCCGTCGTTCGTTCCATGATGCGGCTAACATGTGGAGTCTGGGCAATAGCTGGCGTGGCTGCAGGTAATGCGCTTGGCAGTGTTGTAGAGTATCGACTCAAGAGGTGCATAAAACGCTATTGGCTCTAGCACATTCTGTCCCAGCTACGAACGAATGGATTGAGAAAGACAGTGTCTTTGTCTCGGCCTCAGAGCGGGAAGTTAACTACCTTAGGTAGACTCGTCTTGCGATGAGAGGATAGAGAAGCTGGCCTGAAGTTGCGATAAGCGTCACATGTTGGACACATGTACTGAGGGTTAAGATATGTTGACAGAGGTACAGTTTTGAGGTGTACGTTCAGCCTTGAACTTGCAATGGGAATGTCAATACCTGGTCTATGTGCTTGAAAGGTGATCATGCCTACCTACCTAGGTAGGCGAAGAGGCGATCCCGCATAATTGCAAACCACCGATACATGCATATCTCCTGGTATCTTGTCGCGTCTCCCACGACGCGTAAATTATTCAGACTCACAAAGCGACGACATGACAATGGCGCCCGACACTTCAGCAGCAAGAGGCAGGCGCCAATTGCCGGGCGCATCCCACGAAGACTCCGACGACGAACTCGCCGGCGACGAGCCCTCCTGGGAATGGATCTACAACACGACCCCAACGGCGGAGATAAGCGATGAGCACCAGAGCGATCGAAAACGGAGAAAAGTAACGGGCGACAAGATTGTGGGCGCGATGATCGGCCAGTTCGAGTGTCGAATCGGAGATGTTGTTATGCTCAAGGCTGATGGATCCAACGAGGCCTGGGTCGCCCTGATCTGCGAGTTTGTCGAGGACGACGGCGAGGGCGAGAAGGCGGCCAACTTTATGTGGTTTTCGGGCGAGAAGGAGATTCGAAACAAGGACAAGAAGCGATCTGATTATTACTGGGTATTGACTGGATGCCATGGAACCGTCGTGTTGAGACTAACAGACGCATCCCTAGAACGAGCTCTACATCTCCCCATCATGGGACATCAACCCCCTGGCCTCGATAAACGGCAAGGCCAAGGTCACCTCTCTGGATGCATTCGTCACCAAATATCCTCAAAGTCGAATCCCTCGCAATCACCCTGACTATGGAAAGACCTTCGTCTGTCGGCGAGGCTGCAATACTCGCACGGCAACCTACACTGATGAGTTCATCTGGGAGGAAGTGTATCGTGGTGAGGATGACCTATTCACCCTGATGGACATGATCAAGAACGGCACGAAAGCTACGCGCCGTCGCCGTAAAGCTCGAAGCCCGTCTCCCGCAGATACTGTCTATCATCCTCCACAGACTCCGACCAAAACAGGTCGGGGTTCAACAGTAGCTACACCAGCTTCACGGAGAAGCCAAGCAGAGCCAGGTTCCCGTACCAAGAGGTCAGTATGACCATCCCTGCCTATTCTTTCAGATGCTGATAAGATATTTAGGAGCGCAAGCAAGAGACTCGAGTTTACGCCCTTGGCCACTCGCAAGCTGTCACCCAGTCGCATCGAATCCTCGCCATTCCAAATAGCCCGCTCCCGCTTACATGTCTCTTCCGTACCAACCAGTCTCCCCTGCCGAGAGGGAGAGTTCTCGCTCGTCTACTCTCATCTCGAAGCCGCCATCTCAGACGGCGCTGGTAACTGCATCTACATCTCTGGAACACCCGGAACCGGCAAGACAGCAACTGTTCGTGAGGTCATTTCCCGGCTCGAAGAGGCCGTGGGTTCAGACGAACTCGACGATTTCATCTTTGTCGAGATCAACGGCATGAAGATCACAGATCCTCACCAGTCATACACCCTTCTCTGGGAGGCACTCAAGGGCCAGAGAGCCAGTCCGGCTCAGGCTCTTGATCTCTTAGAGCGAGAGTTCAGCAACCCCAGTCCGCGCCGTATCCCTTGCGTCGTGCTTATGGACGAGCTTGACCAGCTCGTTACCAAGAACCAGGCCGTCATGTACAACTTCTTCAACTGGCCGACGTTACGGCACAGTCGTCTCATTGTACTTGCGGTCGCCAACACCATGGATCTTCCAGAGCGTACTCTGAGCAACAAGATTAGCAGCCGTCTAGGTATCTCACCTACATTTGCTTGCCCTTGAGGAGCCTTTTCTGCTGACACAACTACAGGCCTCACAAGAATCACTTTTCCCGGCTACAACCACGAACAGCTCATGAAGATCATTCAGTCACGATTAGAAGGAGTCCCTGGGAATATTGTAGATCCGGACGCCATTCAATTTGCTAGTCGCAAGGTTGCCGCAGTCAGTGGCGATGCCCGAAGAGCCCTCGACATCTGCCGTCGAGCCGTCGAACTCGCCGAGGCTGACGCCCCTGGTGATTCCACCACCCCAAGCAAGAGAGAGACCCAAGGCCAGCCAAGGGGCATTGGGCGCGTCACCATTGCCACGATTAAAAAGGCCATCAACGAGGCCACCACTAATCCCATTCAACAACACCTCCGCAGTCTCCCACTAATGTCCAAGCTCCTCATGGCTGCTCTCTTGCTGCGCATCCGAAGAACAGGCCTCGCCGAGACGACGTTCGGCGAGACTCTGGATGAGATACACCGAGCAAGCCTGCGAGCTCCGCCAGCGCTCCCAGGCGTGGCGGCAGTCCTCAACAGCGGCATGAGGGGCACGCAGACCGGCGGACAACGCCCGATGACCAGGCCCGGCTATATCCACACCGCGGCGCTCGAGCTGGTAGCCGCCGGTCTGATCAACCTCGAAGCTCAGCGTGCGGAGCGGTCGAGTAAGCTACGCCTGTCGATTGCGGATGATGAAGTGAAAATGGCTCTCCGTGACGACGGAGAACTGAAAGCCTTGGGTATCGGTGTATAAATAGATGTAATATAGAGCCCAGGAAGGGCGTCAGGACAGTGTGTCCTTGTTTTAGATGTGCCACCTTTTGTGCATCTTAAAACTTCCGTCTGGCCAGAGTCGGCTTCCATTCCAGGGGATGTGTCTCCTCTGTCGCGGTCTCGTCCTGCTTCCAGATTTTGACTACACGATGTTAGTAATCCTAAACTATGGCCTATAGATATCAACAGTTCACTTACTTGTTTTATCGGCCTCGCCACAGATGAGTCGCAGTCCGGACCGATCGAAGGTCGAACTCATGATGCCTGCCTCGGCGTCGAGAGAACCAGGCTGGGCGGTAGTATCCAGAGACTGGAATCGGTGGCCAGACTTCCAGTCCCAGAAGCTCATGGAGCCATTATCGCCTAAGAATAAACGGTTAGCTGGCATGACAACGAAAGGAAACGTGGGTTTGCCGCTCACCTCCTGTGAAAAAGACATTCTGCTCGTTAACGCTCATGGTGTTGATGATGGAGTTGTGCCCTTCAAAGTTCTGCATGAAGGCGCCCTCAGGGCACTTCCACTGCTTGATGCTCCCAGTGCTACCACTAGCAAACGTAAACTCTGAAGGATGTGTCGCCAGCGCGCGAACACCCTTCTTGTGGTGAGTGAGCACGCCCATCGCCTTACCCGCCGCAAGATCCCAAAGTCGGACAGTTGAATCCAGAGAGCCGGTGATGACCTGGGGGTCGGCCTCCTGGCAGACCAGATCGGAAACAGTCTGGGTGTGGCCAGAGAGGACATGAATGTTGCTCCTGGTACGCATATCCCAAACACGGGCGACGCCGTCTCGACCACCTGTGACGAGAACGTCCAGCGTAGGGTGCAGCGCAAGGGTGTACACACCGCTCAGATGGCCGTGATAGTGGCGGATGACCTTGTTCGTTTCGAGATCCCAGCACTTGACCATCTTGTCTTCACCACACGAGAAGAGGTACGGGTGGCGTGGAGAGGTGGCGAGACCACGCACGGTGCTGATGTGTCCGGTGAGAGTCAACCTCAAAGAACCCGTCGCCAAGTCCCAGATCTTGATAGTTCGGTCGCCAGCACCGCTGGCAAACCACTTGTTGCCAGGCTCGACGGCCAGACTGCGCACCCAGCCCAAGTGACCCGAGATAACCCTCATCAACTTCCAAGGCGCGTGCCACTCGGGTTTCGTCTGTTGAATTGTGGATGCTCCCCTGGTTGTGAGGCTCATGTTCTGCGGCGCGCTCTCGGTCTTGGCCGTGGACGACGCAGCCTCGCCAGAGCCAGGCGCACCCTCGAGAAGCTTCATTGCAGGTCGAGCGGGCACCCCAGGCTTCGCAGCCTTCCTTCCAGGCGGCTTCGTCGGTAGCTTGGCGGTGATTGATGGCGGCAGTGTCTCGACGGCAGCGTACTCGGCGCGGAAACGTCGCTTCATGATGAGGTCTTCAGACGCGTCGTCGAGCTTCTGTCGCTTCGCCGACGGTCGCTCGGGGGCTTGCGCGAATAGTGTTCTCGAAACAGTGGCATTCTGCGCGGCGAGCGCGCTGAGCTGAAGCGCATCTTGGGGAACCTCGGGCGTCTCCATGTTGTTGTTGTGATGTTTGCGCCGGCGAAGTTGTCGTTGGAAAAGCTCATGTTGCAGACCAGCGTAAAGGCTGAGCAGCCGCGTGTGGCGTCTGCGGTTCATGCGCCACACTAACACTCACTGTGGCTAACAGCTCCAGGTCTGTGACGGCCTACGTAAGGTCAGCTACAGCCTGTCTACCCTACAAACAGCATGATCGGTTCTTGGGTTTCTGACATTGTTTCCATTCGATCATTCCAGCTCTCGTATTTATCTTTACTTCAAGCCTGATTTATCTATTATTGCGATACCAAGAATGGACAGCGATGACAAGTTTCCTTTGCACACAGCTGCTCGCGAGGGACGGGGTGAGCTTCGGTTACACTGGGCGTACTTCACGTCATCCAGCTGACATAAATCAGTGACTGTGGCCGAGGGATTGCTAAAGGTCAGCATCCCGTGGTAAGACTAGACCAGGACCTACACCCGGTGAACTGACAATTGCGAAAAAGTCGGACCCAAAACTCTCCCAGCGCAAGGATGACGATGGTCGATATTCTATTCACTGGGCGGCGTCGTCTAACAACTTGGACATTGTCCAGCTGCTAGCCAACCAGGGCAGTTTCGACGCAGATGTCCAGGTTAGCTAGATATTGCAGTGCATGATTGATTTTGAACTGACGTGATATAATAGGACGAGAGCGGGTGGTCTCCTCTCATGATCTCAGCCAGTGTCCCTGAGAGTGAAGCCGTACTCAAGCTGCTCATCGCCAAGGATGCCGATGTAAACCTCAAGAGTAAGACTCCGTCCGTACACCAGATAGTCCAACCATGCTAACCACATTAAACAGATTCTAGCGGACAGGTAACGCTCTGTTTAACAAGCTCACCTACTGGATCTAACTCTTCCCACCTCCACAGACTGCCCTCCACTTCGTCGCCTCCAAGAAGAACCTCGACATCGCACGTATCCTCATCGACAACGGCGCATCCACACGAGTCCGTGACCGTCGAGGCCAGTACCCCATCCATCGAGCCGCTGCCGTTGGTTCCGTGCCCATGGTCACGCTCCTGGTCAAGAACCGAAGCCCCCTGAACCCTACCGACAGCGAGGGCTACACACCCCTCCACCATGCCATCGCAGAGGGCCACGGTACACACGCCCCCCAACTTCCTCCTTGTTCACCTTCCGCTGACTGCATTGATCAGGAGACACCGCGGTCGCCCTGCTTAAAGAAGGCGCCGACTTCACACTCAAGACCGGCGCGGATGAGCTGCCCCTAGATCTCGCTCCGGACAAAGAAGTATGTACAATTCCAGGAAAACCCATCAGATAACCACCCTCGGCTCCTTTGCACCACACCATAAACTCCATCTAACCCTTGTAAACAGGTACGCAAATATGTGTTGCAGGGTGCTGAGCGCGAGGGTGTTGAGCTGTCGGGGTAGCTAGGAATACATGTCAGAAAGAAGAACCAGACATTACAACCATTCGTCTATCCCACAAGTGAACAGCCGCTTATTTCACGGTTCGCTCCACCAGCTCTCGGTACATGTCCTTGACGTCTTGTACGTCGGCGCGCAGCTCCTCCACCAGCTCGCTCTTCTCGCCCAGCATCTCCAGTGTAGTCTGATATCGTGAGTTGAGGGTTTCCACCTCGACCTCGAGCTCAGCCACCCGCACAGTAGCGCCCTTCACCGTTTCCAGCTCCTTCATGAGGCCGACAATGTCAGATCGTGCCTCGTCTCGCTGGCTGCACACGCGAGCCATTTCTTCCTTGGCAGCCACCTTCTCGGCCTCTAGTCGGCGAATGGCGGCGCTCATTCTTTCGACAAGTTGCACCGAGGGACCAGCTCCGACAGTCGATACGGAAATCATGTCTTGCGCCATGTTACGGGGAGAAGAAGGATCGCCATCGTCTATGCCATCGTCCCTCTCTGGAGGCGGCGAGGGTGCGCGTGGTGACTCGCTAGGCGGTTCGAATGGAGAAAACGGAGGCGGCGGCACCATAGGCCCCGTTGTGGACAGCGCACTCGGGCGGATCGGAGGCTGGCTGGACATTCTTCGGCCAAAGAAGAAGCCCTCGCCGGCGCTGTCAGGCTGGCTTCCCGGCGTAGGCACCCGTCGTGATTGTCTGCCCGGCAAAGGGAGGCCGATAAGATCGGAGCTGAAGGTTCGAGGAACGGAGAGCAGTGGCGAGTCAGGCCTGCTCTGAGACCTGGGTGTAGCTCCAGCAACATCATCCGCCCACTGCCTTCGCTCGGCGTCGGCGGAGACCTCCCTGCTCGCAGCCCGCAGTTGCTTCTCAAGATCGGTTCGAGCTTGTTCGAGCGCTGTCTCGGTGGTCTTATGCTGGGTTCTAAGCGCCGCAAGCTGTTCGCGGCATGTCTCAAGCTCCTGCTGGGCAGTTGAGAGGGCTGGGCTAACGTCCTGCAGCTCATCCTCAAGGCGTTTGCAACGACTGGCCTGAGAAGACGTCAATAAATGTCACGGTGTCCTCAGCCTGTGGAAACATGTATCAACTTACCGAATCGCGAGCTTTCTTCCGCATTTCTGACTCTCGCCGTTGCGCCTCATCTCTCTCCTTTTCGAGATTGGCAGCCTTAGTCAGTAGTGAGGCCTCAATGCCTGACCAGTTCTCGCTGGCCGAAGCGTACTGGGACTGGAGAGTCTCGATGTGTCGAATCAACTTGATATCTCCTCCCGAGCCCGAAGAAGCCTCCTCAGCTGCCACTCGCATCGCCTCGAGCTTGCTCTCCGCCGCTCGTAGCTCCAACTTGAGTTCTTCTTCCGCGTTGCGGCCACGCTCTACTGCCCGGTCTAACTTCTCCTGCCACTCTATCTCATCTAGGCGAGACTTCTCGGCCAACACCTCCTTTTCTGTTCGCAGTGTCGCAATAGTGTCTTCAAGCTCTCTTTGTCGCTTCTTTTCGGCGTCCAATGCCTTACTCAAGACCTCGGTATGGGCGGCCTGTGCCTGCTCTGTCTTCGATTTGTAATCTTGCTCCAGACGCCGGTAGGCCTCGTCCTTAGCTGCCTTGTCCTTCTTGAGAGCATTAATATCCTTCCGGAGCGCAGTGCTGGCTTTGCGCACTTCCTCGTTCCTCTTTTCCTGCTCCTCCTTGCTATTTATGCGATTGCGCAGAGATTCTGCCTCGGAAACAGCCTTCTCCTTGCCCTTTTTGAGCTCGTTGACCTGCTTCTCGCTGTCTGTGATCTGCGAGCGCAGCTTGCGGATAGTGGTTCGATATTTTTGTTCCGAGCTGGAGAGCTTCTGTCCTTCCTCCATCAACAGAGCAATCTTCTCATCCTTCTCAGCCAGCTTCCGCTCTGCACTTCCTGCAGAGGCGGATGTCGCCACCTTCTTGGCCGCGTCCGCAGCATTCTTGGATAGATATTGTAGCTTGGCCTGGAGCGAATCTATCTGCTCAATGTATTCCTGAATCTCCTCTGACCGTTGGGTGTCGGCCTGATCGGTATCTTGACCCTCCGGCGACGCCTCAGTTGGGGTATCTGCGACAGGTATTGGTGTCTCAGCAGCCTTGTCATCATCCTTCTCCTGGATGGTAGGCTCAGGCTGAGCTTCAGGCTTGTCTGCCGTTTCTTGTGTTGAGGTATCTTCCGATGCGGTCTCGGGAGCTGGTTCGGCCGTAATTTGCCTTGGAATATCTTGCTTCTTGGCTTCTTCGTCCTTTTCGTCTTCTTTGGAGACTGCCGGAAGTTCCTCGGCGGGAGTGGGAGGAGCTTCGACAACAGGCGAGGATTCGGTCGGAGGAGCTCGAGGTTCGGCAGGTTTGGGCTCTGGCGTTTCGGGAGCTTCTTTCGTCGGTGGCTCGGCGCTGGCAGGGCGCTCCTTATCCACCGAGCCGCGAGTGGTGTCAACGGAGCTGCGTGGGGAGGACTGAGAGGTCTTTGAGGCCAGTGCTTTGGCCAGCCTGGCTTGTAGACGATCGTTGGCGCGATTTGGCTTGGGAGGTGCGGGTGCTGTAAAAGAAGGAATTAGCGGGTGAACATGTTATGCGATGATGAGGAAAGACGAGAGGTTGAACAGGCTCCCGTTGGGGGAGAGGTTAAGAAGAGCGACGTACGAGGGGTGGCAGGTTTGGGACTGGGCGATGGCTGCGGCACGTTCATTCCCTGCTGCTGTTGATACTGCGGTCCTTGAGGCTTCTGATGGCCATCCTCTTCATCGAGTAAATTGTCGAGGCGGTTCTCGACGCCCTCGAAGGCCGAGGAGAGGAACGCCCCCCATCGCGACCCCTTGCCCGGCGCAGCCATGATTACGAGGCGCCCAGTTGTTATAGCTCGTCGGCCGCCAACTGATTGACGTTGTTGCTAATGGTCACTTCATCGGTCGTGTCTGCCGCAGAGGAAGCGAGTGCGGTGGGAGTGTGGTCGTATTCGTGGGTATCGCGGGTGTTGGATGTTGAGGTTGAGGTGTCGTCAGGATGCGACTGGGTGGTGCCTAGGTAGAGGTAGTGGAGTGAGAGTGAGAGTGAGAGTGAGACCAGTGTGTAGGGATCTAATGCTGCAAATGGAGGCGTGCCTCCACGGGCAGTCAAGGATCTATTAGACCAGCGACAAAAGACACTAAAAGGCTACATAGAGCAGAAAACAATTGATTCTATAGGTATGTGCTCTAAGAAGCTTTGGAATAAATTCCTTCGTGATTGAGCTTGTTAACTTAGGGTAAGCTATTAACCGTGCCACGAATGTAGGCCCAAGCACATAACGGAACTACAAGAAACAAAATGTAACAAATAGTGACGGTATTTAAATTTAAGCCTCATACGTCGTGCTTATTCATTGTGGCACACAGCATGCTTGCTATCTAATATCATCAATTCTTCTTTCAGCGAGTGATACATCACCACCACTCATACAGCACAGTCAAGAGGTTCCTCGACCATTCCTGGTCAGCACAAACATCGACACACTAAATCTCACACTATCCTTCAAAACTCTCTCTGTCCTTTCTGGGTATACATGTCTCGCAACAGTCGCCCTGTTCTGCCCGCTTGGCCATTAGGGGAACAAAGGGCTGGCATACATAGCCCGAGTACATCCATGCTTCAAATTCAAAATGCTTCACTTCACGTATCCTGCAATGCTCCATTCCCATAAATTCAAGAAAGACAAGCTGGATGCCTGTCACTATCCCGCTGATGATGCCACGCCGAATGCTTGCAATGTTGGTTTTGTTCGTTGAAATATAGCCAATCGTGGTTGTCGTCGTCGAAAACAATCAAAAAAGGACAGTCAGAAACACGCTCGCTCGAAAGGACGCTCATGTATCGTTCATCCATCAACCCGCAAGCTTCTTCCACCAGCTTGTTCGAGGTGTCGTGTCCATAAAGGTCGAGCTACGGCGGCTGTGGTACCGCTCGTCACTCCCCTCCGAACCTCCAAGCCGCCTGTCACGATTCTCGCGATAGCGATCCCTATCCCTATCCCGATCTCGGTCTCGGTCTCGGTCTCGGTCACCACGCTCACGTTCTCTCTCCCGCTCTTCTCGCCTTGCTCGTCGCCGCCGTTGGTCGTCTGTATCATCTGGCGTCCCGTCGCCGTACTTTTCTCGCTGACGGGCTCGACGAGCTTCATGCCTCACCCGTTCATCTTCAGTCTGTCCACCATCAGGCGCGGCCTCTTCGGGTAATTCAGGCGGAGGAGGTGCATCCGAGTGATCCTTGACCCACGACGACGTTCCAGAGTGTGGCCAAGCCGGTGCCCTTCTCTCTTCACGCCGCCGAGATCTCTGTTGCCCGTACTCGTCGGCTGATTGCTCGGCAGGCCTGTGACTTCTTCGGCGATAGCCTTCCTCTTCTTCTGCGCCGCGAGCTGCCCGTCGAGCTTCACGACGACGACGGCGTTCAGACTCATCTTCGGATGCGTCCACCTGGCGAGACCGCCGGCGCTCATGTCTCGTAGCTCGGCGAGCCTCTTCTTCGTTCTGTTCTGCAGCCGCTGCAGCCTCCTGTTCTTTGCGCAGACGCCGGCGCTCCGCCCTTCGAGCTTCCCGCTCCTCCTCTACCCGCCGCTGTTCCTCCCCTGCTCGCCGCTCCTCCTCCGCCCGCCCTTCCTCTTCTTCGCGCTGTTGACGAGCAGCTCGACGCTCAGCCCGCCGTGCCTCTCTCTCGTCGTGCCCCCGCGGGTCGTCTTCTTCTTCGCGTCGTCGGTGCCGCTCGCGTCGTGCTTCATCCCGGGCACGGCGTGCTTCGTCACCGGGGCGCGTAGGCTCACCACGTTCCCCAGCGTCGCGCTCAGCTCGTTTGGCCCTGCGTGCAGCACGTCTTGCTTCTCGGTCAGCATCAACAACCACTACATCGCCGTCCATTTTTGCACTACGCAAGGCCTCGTCGTCGGTCGTTGCGTAAGTGCTACGGCGTCGAAGCGGGTCTGGACGCTCGGATTTGGGTGTCATCAGACCAGTGAATAGGCTAGAGAAGCCCGAAGTCTTCTTAGCACTTGAGGAGCTTCGCTGAAGGGGTGTATCCGAAGGACCGTCAGGCTCAACCATGACAGCGTCGTCGTCGCGGGAGCGCTTGGATCGTCGACGGCGTTCACGTCTGTCAGGAGTGGCTTCAGCATCAGCCATGACAACATCATCATCCTCTCGCGATCGTGACTTGTGCGATCTGCGATGCCTGCTTGGCTCGTCCGTACCGAGAACCTTGCTCGCCCTTTCGGGAATCTCAGGAATTCCCTCAGGCGGCGGCGACGCGAGGCCGCGTGCTCCTGTCGAGTGACGACGTCTACTGCTAACGCTGCCTCTCTTCTCGCGCGTGGGCGTGGAACGAGTGATGGGAGGTGTGCTGAAGAGGCCGGTTGTTCGGGACCGTGATGGCGTCTTTTCAACCTTGTCGGATGAGGATCCCTTGGAGGACGACTTTTCTTCCCGCCGTCTGTGCCCGCTAGATCTGGCTTTGAACGACCTATCTCTCTCTTCTTGTGGCGTTACAGACCGCTTACCCCACGAAGTACCCTCACGGTGAATCTTGGGCCGTTCCTTTCGAGAACGCTTTGTTTCGGGTGGAGGAGTTATTGGCGGATCCGGGACAGGTGGCGGCGGCGGCGCAGCATCACGCCGGGATTTGCTCTTTCGACTCTTCCTGGGCTTCTTCGGTGTCATATCAACGACCTCGATGACCTCGTCGTCTGCGGGCGCCTCAGGTGCGACCTCCTTTGGTGCATCATCGTCGGCGGCTTCTTCGGCACTCTCTTTAGCGGGCTCTGCTTCGGCAGGTTCCTCTTCGTCGGGAGCTTCTTTAGCAGCTTCTGCAGTGGCTTCTTCCTCATCAGCACCTTCACCAACCGCTTCCTCCTCCTCCTCCTCCTCCTCCTCTTCTGCTAGTTCCACGTCTATAACCGCTTCGACTTCCTCTTCTTCCTCGGCCTCAGCCTCAGCCTCCTCCTCTAATTCCTCTTCAGGTTCATCCTCAGGGCCTTCACCAGCTTCTGCTTCTACCTCAGGCTCGTCTTCGGCTTCACCTTCAGGAGCTTCATCGGCCTCAGGAACTTCCTCGGCTTCTGCTTCTGCTGCAGCTGCAGCGTCCTTGATAGCAAGCTCCTCAGCACGGTTGGCCGCATTTTCCTCCAGGCTCCTGAACCGTTCTGTGTCCTTTCTCCCCAATTTACCCTTTCTTGCTTTCTTAGCCCTCAGAGCCTCGAGCTCTGCTTCTTCAGCTCCAGCAATCGCAGCAGCTTCAGCCTCTCGAGCGGCTGTTTCTTCTGCTTCAGTAGCAGCAGCAGCAGCGTCTACCTCTTCGGCCACTTCTACAGCAACCCCTTCAGCGGCATCGGCTTCGGCTTCGGCTTCAGCATCGGCATCGGCTTCAGCATCAGCTTCAGCGTCGGCAGCCTCAGCGTCTTCAGCCTCCTCAGCAGCAGCTTCTTCGGCGCGGCTAGCAGCATTCTCTGTCAAGATTTTAAACCTTTCAGTATCCTTGCGGCCTAGCTTGCCCTTCTTTGCCTTCTTCTTATTTAATGCTGCCAGCTCAGCTTCTTCTGCGGCGATCGCGGCGGCTTCTGCTTCTGCTGCTTCTACTGCAGGGGCCTCTTCAGCCTCCTTCGCAGCAGCTTCTTCGGCTTCAGCTTCAGCTTCAGCGTCAGCTTCAGCTTCAGCGTCAGCTTCGGCGTTAGCATCAGCTTCACCATTAGCTTCAGCGGCTTCAGCTGCCTCAACTTCCTTGGCCTCTTGAGCAGCGGCTTCTTCGGTCTCTTTGGCAGCTTGTTCAGCGCGCTGGGCGGCGTTATCAGTCAAGACACTGAACCTTTCAGTATCCTTGCGGCCCAGCTTGCCCTTCTTGGCCTTTTTCTTAGTCAATGCTGCTAGCTCGGCTTCTTCTGTAGCGATCGCGGCGGCCTCCTGCGCCGCAGTCTCTTCAGCTTCCATAACGGCAGTAGCTTCAGGAGTAGCAGCAGCATCTTCCTCTGGCTCGGCCTCCTTAGCTGCTTCTTCCACTATCTCCTCCGGCTCAGCATCAGCCCCGGCGTCTACCTCTTCGTCCTGAGGTTCACCTTCTTCTGCGTCTACAAACTCGTCGTCATCGTCCTCCTCTTCAGCCGGAACTGCTTCCTCCCCTAGAGCTTCAGCGGCGGCAGCCTCTTCTGCCTCCTTAGCTGCATGGGCTTCAGCACGCTTGGCTGCATTATCAGTCAGGATGTTGAACCGGTCTGTATCCTTGCGGCCTAATTTGCCCTTCTTGGCCTTTTTCTTAGTCAGCGTAGCAAGCTCTGCCTCTTCTTCTGCGGCAAGGGCAGCAGCAGCTGCAGCAGCGGTCTCCTCAGCCTGCGCGTCTGCAGTCTCCTCGGGTTCAGGCTCAACGGGTTCAGCTTTGGCAGCTTCCTCAGTCTCCTCAGGGGCAGCTTCAGCCTCCTTGATAGCCTGCTCTTCAGCACGACTGGCTACATTGTCGGTCAAAATGTTGAAGCGCTCTGAGTCTTTTCTACCAAGCTTGCCCTTCTTTGCCTTCTTTGCCGATAGGGCTGCAAGTTCCTCTTCTTCCATTGCTGCGATCGTGGCAGCTTCTGCATCAGCAGCCTCCTTAGCAGCAGCTTCTTCTGCCTCAGCTGCCTCCTTCGCGGCAGTCTCTTTAGCGTCAGCGTCAGCAGCAGCAGCAGCAGCTTGTTCTTCGGCGCGTTTGGCGATAGTATCGGCTAGAAGGCTGAATCGTTCAGTATCCTTCCTCCCTAATCTCCCCTTCCGAGTTTTCTTCGCCTCGAGTGCGGCAAGCTCTTCCTCCTCCTCTGCAGCAATCGCGGCGGCATCAGCTTCTGCAGCTTCTTTAGCAGCTTGGTTGGCAGCCTCGTTGTCGGCATCAGAGGCTGGATCTCCAGGGGTCTCTTCGGCAGGCTCTTCGGCAGGCTCTTCAGCAGGCTCTTCAGCAGGCTCTTCAGCAGGCTCTTCGGCCTCAGGAGCTAGCTCTTCAGCCTCTTCAGGTGCGGCTTCATCAGCGGCTGGTTCTTCAACTATTGCGGTGGTTTCTTTAGCGGCAGCCTCAGCTTCACGAGCAGCTTGTTCTTCAGCTCGTTTTGTAGCATTCTCGGTTAGAAGGTTGAATCGGTCGGTATCCTTTCGCCCCAACTTGCCCTTTCTGACCTTCTTGGCTGAAAGAGTAGCTAATTCCTCTTCCTCAGCTGCGATCGTAGCAGCGTTCTCGGCCTCTTCAGCTTCCCGTGCTGCTGCCTCCTCAGCCTCCGCTGCGGCAGCAGCTTCGGCAGCCTCGGTCTCAGCGGCATTAGCGGCATCGGCTTCTTCAGACTCCTTAGCCGCCTGTTCCTCAGCCGCCTGAGCAGCTTGTTCTTCAGCAACCTTAGCCTCCCTCGCGGCCTTGTTCTCAGTGAGGAGGTTAAAGCGTTCCAAATCCTTCTTGCCGAGTTTGCCCTTCCTCTCTCTTCTAGCTTCCAGTGCAGCTAACTCCTCCTCTTCCTGGGCGATCGCGGTAGCGGCTCCAGCTTCAGCAGCGGCTTCGGCCTCCTTTGCAGCAGCCTCTTCAGCAGCGGCAGCCTCGGCCTCAGCGGCTTCAGCCTCGGCAGCAATAGCAGCTTCTTCAGCCTCCTTAGCTGCTTGCTCCTCGGCTGCTTGTTCAGCTCTCCTGGCAGCGTTTTCAGTGAGGATATTCAAGCGCTCGGTATCCTTCCTGCCAAGCTTGCCTTTCCTAACCTTCTTTGCATCCAAGTCTGCCAACTCTTGTTCTTCTGCGGTAATTGCTGCTGCAGCTTCTGTTTCAGCGGCTTCGCGAGCAGCAGCATCCTCAGCCGCAACATCTTCTGGGTTGGGCTGGTCCTCTGGCTCTGGGTCGGGAGCATCTTCTGGGGGTGGTTCCTCGGCCTCTGCCGGGACATCCTCCGCAGCTTCAGCCTCAACTACTACTGCTTCTTCTGCTTCCTTGGCAGCCTGTTCCGCAGTGGCCTTTTCAGTCCTTTGAGCCGCGCTCTCGGTGAGAAGATTGAATCGATCTATATCCTTCTTCCCTAACTTGCCCTTCTTTTCCCTTTTGGCTATCAGGGCAGCTAGCTCAGCTTCTTCTCCAGCAATAGCTTCAGCTTCAGCAGCAGCAGCAGCTTCAGCGGCCTCATTGGCTGCTTGCTCCTCAGCCTCTCGGGCAGCTGCTTCCTCAGCTTCAGCTTGTGCTGCAGCCTTCTCTGTTCGTTTGGCCGCATTTTCAGTGAGCTTATTAAATCGATCGGTGTCTTTCTTCGCAAGCTTGCCCTTCTTTGCCTTCTTAGCTAATAACGCAGCTAGTTCAGCTTCCTCCCCAGCAATTGCTGCAGCTTCAGCCTCGGCAGCCTCTTGAGCAGCAGCTTCCTTAGCGGCGGCAGCTTCAGCGGCAGCAGCCTCTACGGCTTCCTTAGCTGCTTGCTCTTCAGCTTCTCGGGCTGCAGCCACTTCAGCCTCTGCAGCGGCTTGTGCAGCGGCTTCTTCCTCTGATGCCTTCTCTGCCCTTTTAGTTGCATTCTCAGTGAGAAGATTAAACCGCTCGGTATCCTTCTTGCCAAGCTTGCCTTTCCTGTCTTTCTTAGCAGACAAGTCTGCGAGTTCAGTCTCTTCTTCAGCAATAGCAGCGACCTCAGCTTCAGCAGCCTCACGCGCAGCGGCTTCGTTTGCGGCAGCCTCGTCAGGTTCAGCAGCGGGGACATCGCCGGCTTCCTCAAGAGGTAGTTCTTCGGGTTCGGTTTTAGGTGCGGCGACGTCTCCAACTTCCTGGGCAGTTTGCGCTTCTGCTACTTCTTGAGCTCGTTTTGCCGCATTCTCAATCAGAAGATCGAACCGATCGGTATCCTTCTTGCCAAGCTTGCTCTTTTTGGCCTTCTTAGCGGCCAATACAGCCAATTCAGCTTCCTCTTCAGCGATGACAGCAGCTTCGGCCTCGCGCGCTGCCGCTGCCGCCTCTGTGGCCTCTGCTGCTGCGACCTCCTCTCCAGCGTTGGCTTCAGCAGCAGTAGCTTCTTCTACCGCTTTAGCAGCTTGCTCTTCAGCTTCAGCGGCGGTTGAGGCTGCCGCCTCTTCCGCGTCTTTGGCAGCCTGTCGTTGTGTGGCATTCTCCGCAAGGATATTGAAACGTTCTGTATCCTTCTTGGTAAGCTTTCCTTTTTTGGCTTTCTTCGCAGTGAGAGAAGCTAGCTCGGCCTCTTCCTCGACGATCGCAGCAGCCTCAGCCTCACGTGCTGCTGCTGCTGCAACCACTTCTGCTTCTGCGGCTGCGGCAGCTTCTGCTTCAGCAGCCTCCTGAGCGGCGGCTTCCTTAGCTTCCTCAGCGGCTTGTCGTTGTGCAGCGTTTTCGGTAAGGATATTGAATCTATCTGTATCCTTCTTGCCAAGCTTGCCCTTTTTGGCCTTTTTTGTTTCTAGAGCAGCCAGTTCCGCCTCCTCTGCAGAAATTACAGCAGCCTCGGCCCCTCGTGCTGCTGCAGCTTCGGCGTCAGCAGCCTCCTGCGCGACCGCACCTTCATCCTCGGGGGTTTCCTCGGGGGCCGGTTCGGGTGCCACTTCAGCTGGTTCTTCTGGGGTTTCTTCAGGCGCCTCTTCTGCGACAGCTTCTTTGACTTGCTTTGCTGCTTGTTCAGCCCGTTCGGCAGCCTTTTGGGTAAGGATAGTGAACCGCTCAGTCTCTTTCTTGAGCAACTTGCCCCGCTTGGCTTTCTTGGCGGTCAAATCTGCAAGTTCTTGGTCCTCCTCGGCGATGGCCGCGGCCTCTTGAGCCTCGCGAGCAGCTTGTTCCTCGGCCTCTTTGGCAGCTTGAGATTCTGCTTCTTGCGCGGCAGCCTCCTCAGCTTCTTTAGCAGCCTTCACTTGAGCCCGTTTGACGGTGTTGCCAATCAACAGAGTGAACCGAGCTGTTTCATTCTTGGTGAGCTTGCTCTTTTTGGCCTTCTTAGCTTTGAGGGTAGCCAATTCCTCCTCTTCTTTCGCAGCTTCGTCTGCCTCGGTATCTACTGCTGCTTGTGCTGCAGTTTCAGCCTCTGCGACAGCTTGAGCTGCAGTTTCAGCCTCTGCGGCCTCTGCTGCTGCTGCTGCTACTTCTTCAGCGGCGGCAGTGTCAGTGTCAGCGGTAACTGTGTCTTCGGCTTCCTTAGTAGATTGTCCCTCGGCTTCTCTAGCTGCTTGCTGGTCGGCTCGTTTTGCCGCATTGTTCATCAGGACACTGAGTCGTTCCTGTTCTCGCTTGAGAAGTTTTCCTTTCCTGGCCTTCTTGGTATTGAGGGCCTCGATTTCCTCCTCTTCCTTCGCAGTTTCGGCAGCGGCGGCAGCTTCAGCTTCAGCAGCGGCCTCAGCTTCGGCAGCCTCCTGAGAAGCTGCTTCCTCTGCAGCGGCAGCTTCGGCTGCTGCTGCTGCTGCTGCTTCTTTGGCAGCCTGCTCCTCGGCTTCATAGGCTGCTCGAGCTTCAACCCTCCTAGCGACGTTCCCCTCGAGTAGAGTAAGCCGATCTTGATCCTTCCTGAGCAGCTTCCCTCCTCGCTTCTTCTTTTTCGCTAAAAGGGTAGCGATTTCTTCGTCGTCGTGAGCCGCTTCAGCCGCTTCGGCTTCTCGCAAGGCGGCGGCCTCTGCGGCGGCGGCCTCCTGGGCAGCAGCCTCCTGAGCGGCGGCTGCTTCTTCGGCTGCCTTAGCGGCTTGTTCTTCGGCTTCGCGGGCCGCTCGAACTTCGGCTCTTTTCTCAGCGTTGCCTTCGAGTAGGGCCAGGCGATCTCGATCCAACTTGAGGAGTCGGCCTCCCCTTTTCGCCTTCTTTTCCAAGAGAGCTGCAATCTCTTCGTCCTCGCGAGCGACCTCGGCTTCTTCAGCCTCACGGGCGGCTTGCTCTTCTGCTTCTTTCGCAGCTCGTTCTGCGTCTTCGGGGCCTCCTGCTTGTTTCTCTGGTTCAGTAAATTCCATAGAGGGGGGCGTTGGCGCTGGAGGAGGTAGGTCAGTCAAGGTATCCATCCGATGTTTAGACTTCTTCGTTTTGGATGATGAAGTCCAACCCCAGTTGTCATCCTCGTCGTTGAGAACCTTGCTTCCCATGCCTTCCTCCACATCGTCATGGACTATCTCACCAGTAGGTTCAACTAGAAAATCATGCGGGTTAAGCTTCTTGTTTCCAAGTGAACCCCAGAATTCGTCACTGGGTTCCCCGGTGCCGGATGTTTTAAATGCGAAAGGATCGGTGGCTTTCTTGTTTTTCTTACCGAACCCCCAAGAATCGAGCAAGTCATCGCTCCCGGCGGCCTCGACAGGGTCTGGAGCCGGGGGTGGAATCTCGTCTCCGAGTTGAATTAGATCGCCGGCCTTCTTCTTCTTCTTACCCGC
>JABCKW010000419.1:0-54094 GCA_014824385.1 Fusarium cyanostomum
ATTCTTATTCCTTTTAGAGTTCCCTTAATTAATTAGCTAAGATAGAAACAGGCTGTAGTGTTAATAGCGTAGATATAAAGGTAGGCTGTATTAAGAGCGATTAAGCGCGGTTTACACGCAACTATCTGCAAAGCGCGGTTATAGCAAGGCTCTCTGCTCTGTAAGAACTATTAACCTATAAACCATTAAATATAGTTCGCTCTCCTATTTTGTCTTAGTCTAACTCTAATGTGATTTCGCGTGTGTCTCGGCCGAAACTTTATTATACGAGGCCGCGTGTATCGCAATGACATCCTATTGGATGATCTCTCATAGTTGCCATGCGACCCATGGTGAGAATGAGAGCCCTAGCTATCGTCCCGGCCCGCTGCGATAGGGTGAGTACTACAGGCACCGCTATTGACCCCCTGTAGCCGGAAGTATACAAAATGCGGAATAGCGCGCAATCCTCAACCGATTGCCGTGACTTAGATCTGGTGCATTTGCCCAGGTGCTGAGGTACTCAGGTGCTGAGGTGCTTAGGTGCCCAGGTGCTTAGGTGCCCAAGTGGTGAAGTGCCGAAGTGCCGAAGAAAACCCTGATGCCTTGATGCCTAAGGCGAGAGCGCATCGACACTCAGAAGTGTAACCAGGCATCATTTTTAGAAGGTTAAGGTTACCAATCTCACTCCTCCTGCCACGATGGTGCAAGATTTTGTTCAGTGTAACATATGCTCCGCCCAGTTCTCAAATCATGAGCTTTCTATCGAGCATTCGCGGCTCTATCAAGTAAGAAGAGAGTGTACACATCGGCTACACGCTGATTTTAACGCGCGGCAGTCTGAAATCGCATCATTGCTTGTGAAGGGGACAGAGCTTGTGACGCAGGCTCTAGGGCCTGGTTTTTCAGTGGGAATCACGGCGTTGCTTGCTAGAGCGCAAGATCTTCTTCTTCACCACGGTTCACTCACAGAATCTTATGTGCCCCTCGATCATATTGATCAGCAAAGTAAACCCAAAGCCCCTTGTGTGGACCAAGACACGGCTCTTGGCTGGGAGAAGGAATCTGTGCTAGCAAATGAGGCAGACAGCCGAGACAATACGACACATGGTGATGGCGGAATCAAATGTCCACACAAAGACTGCAATGATTGGGAACAGACCTTTTAGAGACCACAAGACCTCCTTCGACATTATGCTCTACGTACGAAGCCTGTCGCGCAATGGCACTTCGTTCCGGCACTAATCAGAACACAGACAATACACGCGATTTCCATTGCAAGCTCTGCAGCCGTCCCCTTACTGCGAAAGAAGCCATGACGCATACTTGCGAGAATGCTGTCCCTTCTCAGACCACGGTCATCACAAGGCAGCGCAGGACATGGCGCAGAGTATTGCGCGATGACGTCAAGAAGGCTCAATTGTCGAAGAACAGTATTGAGCAACCTAATCATCCCACCAGACCATCCTTACACGAAGACGAGCCAGCAAGTTCAGGTGGCTATCCGAGAGACATTATGATCACCGCTCCGGCCAATCTGATGACAAGCGTTGCCCGCCCAAATGAGTTGATGCCGAATGCCATACCCTAGGGAATTGTATCGCTTGCGTCCACTGCCACACCCAAGCAAACCGACCTACCGACCGGTATGGATTACCTATCAATAGATCGTTTCTAGACTCAAGCTCCTATATATTCTCTACACCCGTTTGCACAGGAAACAGAGCATGCGACAGAACTTCGGTCGATCTACGCCTCACCACAGACAGAGAACTTGCTCGCTGCGAACTGGCAAGGGCAAGCTCGATTTGGCCTCACTGGACAGATTGATGCCCCAATCTACCCTTGGATGCCATTTCCGTCTATGCATGAGGAGGAATCTAACACCACAGTACCATGGGATGCGATGCAACTTGAACTAATGTAAAGTATGAAGCTGCTGCTGCATGTTGTTTATACCACTTCTCCGACAGCAACTCCATCCAGTCCATTTGTGCTCGGCCTGGCGTTCACTTATTTGGGTGCGGTGTCTCGGGTTGCGGGTCTGTCTTTAAATCGTAAATGATTGTCGAGCCTCGTATGATTTGAAACGTGAATCGTCGGTCGTGTGTAATTCTATACTTGCGTTAGAGTTTTGCAGTAGCATTCGAGAAGCCAGCGCTTACATTCCACCATCATCCATTTGCACCAGGATACTGTTGCATCCTCTCTGCCTTAAAGCAGCATTCGGGACTTCGATGAAGCCATTTGACGCCGGAGAACCGTTTAAGCGACCAAACCCTGGAGGATTAATATGAGAGTGTTGAGTTAACTCTGCCTGGGATCCAGGACTGAGGATATGATGATGCGATCTTTTTGTCCGGGCTCTAACGATAGGACGAAGCGATGATGGGGATCTGGACCGAGGGTGGTAATTAGTTGTACATTGAGTCGGTTGAAATATGGTTCGAGGATTGGTCGCACACGCTAGTCAGAGTTAGAGAGGAGTATCCGAAGTGCCTATAGTTTGCTGACTGGATTTTTAAGCAGTCTGGGTTTTACAATGGAAAGGCCGTCGATGCTCTTAGCAAGCCCGCGGTTCTCTAGCTCGGGGACCAAACTTCCTATCGCTGCATCCTGCTCGTGGAAGTATCGGTGGTTCGCATAAAATTTGACGGAGTCGCCCGCGCAAAGAGATGGTGAAGCCATTTGACAAGCTAAAGGAATTTGGAAGATAGCCACTTGATGATCCCAAGGGTCGAAAGATTGGACCCCAAATGCGAGGGGCAAGGTTTGGATGGTATACGTGATGCCTGTGACTGTAAAAACCTTTTTCTGAGCTTCTGGTCGCCGTTTTTTGTAAGTTGAGATGCCGCCCCTTTAAGTATAAGCCCCGTAAATGAATTGGGTCTCCGAACGGGAATGCCTTTAATTTCTGCCTAACCTAAACAAACGTCTAACCCATTTAATAAATCCAATCTAAAGCGCTTTTATTGTTAAGGAAGCTATACCGCCTAAATCCTGTAACCTGGTAGCTAAGCTTCGCTATTTGAAACGGAAAGAGCCTCGCTAATTGCTATTAGTTATAAAGTCGACTGAAGCATGAGCACGACCACCGAGTGTCCGAGTTGTGGAGGCTCTGGCATGCGGGGAAACTTTATCTGCGGCCGGTGTAATGGCTCTGGAGAAATATCGGTATCACTAGCCTAGAATTCTTCCTTGGGGGCTGAGTCTACTGTGGCTGGGTACTTTTGTTCTACACAGGCGATGTATGGATTTTTTATTTACTTGGAGAATGACTGATAATTGAGGGCGATATGTGTAAGTGTATGCTAGTGTACCCTGGTGTTTTGATTTGCAGCCAAATTAACCTATATTGAGTGTCTATGATTTCACGATTATCCTTGGGCATGACCTCACCAACAAATGTTTTTAGACACGGCTGGGAAAAGACTTAGGCCTGCAATAGGGTGCTTAGGTGCCCAGGTGTTGAGGTGCTGAGGTGCTTAGGTGCTGAGGTGTAAAAGCACCGTACTCGTTTTAGGGTTATGATCCTTAGCATACACAACGTGCACTTTTGCAGCTTCGAGCACACCTGGGGATAGGGAAGTCTATGAGGAGATGGAAGCGTTGGGAAGGATAAATAGTTGCAGAATTACTTACTAGAATTTCGTGGTGATTAACTCAACCCAACCTAACCCCCCTTGCCGAGAAGCCTAAGATCCCTTTCTTGACCATTAGAGTCCCTTTCCAGGATGAGCACAAGTACTGGAGAATCCGGTTTCTGCAACTTTTGTGGTTATCTAATGGATGGACACATAAAGTCTAGCCTTTCGAAGTGCAAGAAATGCAAGAAGCGCATCTTCGTCTGCCAGACTGGTGTGCATGCTGAGGGTGGTGGCTGGATTTTATGTCATGTTCCATGTGGCTGTGGCCCCAGGTACTACCCAAGCACAGCCAAAGAAGCGCGTCCTCTGGAGACAACTGAGTACGCGTCAAGCCATCCTGAGTACGAGTCTCCCCCGGACGACGAGGGCGCAAGCTATGAGGCGTCCGCCGTCAGCCACCTTACTTCCGACGCCAGCGCCACCCCTGCAAGCACCCCGACCTACGTGGAGCTGACAAAGAACGGAGACTACTTGCAGTTTTTCGGCCACGGCGGGGAATCCATATTAACCTTCAGAGAACATTGGCAGCAGACAAGTATCCTTTACCAGGGAGTGGATGTTGGAGCCTGGAAAATGGTGGATGACACTGGCTTTTCCTACTTCACTTGGACTCTGGATGTAGACGACGAAAGATCACTTGGCAAACAAGTGGCGCATGCACCTCAGCCTACATCACATGGACGCACGCTTTCTGCGGAATCCATCGACCCTCTTCAATGGGACAAAAGAAGGATCGAGGCAGAAACTGTAACGTCAGCAATGGCAGGGCTGACCGTTGGCGGTGGAAGTTCCCATCAGGCCGAGGAAGATTTGGCTCCTGGAAAGACCGTACTTGTCTCTGCCCGATGGACTAGCAAGGGCATGGTGGTTTCCAAGCCAATAGGTGGCGGCAAGAAGCTGTACTCCTTAAGAGATAGTTGGGTAGAAGTGGATGGCGGGTTTATTTTGGAGAGTAAGTCAGAGGGCTGCACGTTTTTTGCGAAGGAGATCAAACCTGCGAAGAAATGAGAGAACGTCATGAATGGTGTGGATTGTTTTTGCCCTTCAACAGGGAACCCGTTACCAGATGCCGGGCCGTATTTACCCCGGACACTCACAAAGAGAATGACAGAACAGCCGAAGTTGATCCGTGTCCACTTGCCATTGCTGTCCGACCAGATTGTGTAAATACAACCAACTGTCTCTCCCCATACCACCACTCACTCACCTTTCCCCCCATTAAAATGTGACAGAAGCAACAGCGCCAAAGAGCCAGCTAATCATGGCCAACGACGACTCTCGGTCGGTCTGGTCTGGATCTACAACATCTACTCCCGCCTCCTCCAGCGACCGATCGCCTGACCCTTCGACCCAAGATTCGCCTACCGATGAACAAGGCGCTCCGCTTGTCAACGAAGAAGACGATCCGTTAATACCACGCCTTGCCGACGTTCATCGCACTTTTCGTGACGGAAAGGCGACATGGGGAGCTTTCTTGAACCAGGCGAGCAGAATACCCCCTGGTCTCTGGCCGGTAGATGAACTAGATCCGTACATCACTCTAGTAGATGTCCCGAGTCTGCCAGAGCAGCTCCCTCGCGGCGATTGGCTATACGGCAGACCTCGTTGGGAACTACCCCTCGATATCGGAGGCACGGAGTGTGAAGGCCATCATCCGGATACCAATATAACCCTTATCTACGGTCGACGAGTCTCGTTTCGATTACAGATAAAAGATCCGATCCGTTGCGACATTTGCCCAGACGCAGCATCATACCCTCTGGGTAGCGGTTTAAAGACGACCAACAGTCTCGCCGTACTCGTCATGTGCTGGTCATACATCCTTTCGGTTCGACTTCTTGAGATACAAGGTCGGGATATACGGTACACCACAGATCGTTTATGGCCCGATACACATCAGCGCCAAAGGGAAACTGCGGTTGACCTCGACCTCCAAGGCGCGTCGCCCTCACTTGTCAGGTGGCTTTGCGCGATCCTTAGCCCCAAGATGGGTTGGCAAGCCGGGGATCAAGGGCGATTACCGCCATGGACAACGTCCTTCAGGACTGATGTCAAGCTTGTCATCAAGGCTTCAGACACTGCCGCAGACATTAGTTTGCCCCCGAACTCTTCCAAAGCCGCGGAACTTCTCATCGAGTTATGCCGGCTGTTTAACCTTGTAGCCGATTCGACTAAAGCCTCTCGTTTGGAACCAATGCAACCCTACAAGGCGTCGTTCTTAGCCGCACTTGTTCTCCCTTTCTATAGCTTTATGAAGCTTCAGCCCCAGCTGCCCCATCCACATCTCATCCGGTCACAAAGTAATAGCACATTCAGCAGTTCCCACGAGCAGAGTATTCGCGGGCTCTCGGGTGATATACAATATTTTATGACTCTCAGCATCCATCCTCCTTCGATTGGATCCATTCTATGGAGTATCTTGTGGCAGCCAGATGTTGATTGCAATCTAGTAGGCCCATGGCTCTCGTCAGTCCTAGACACTCTAGAGTCAGCAATCAAGCAGAAACAAGTCGAGGTTTTAGCAAAGGTCTTTCTTTCGCGCCGACCTCGGATTGCCATCTGGTGGGTAGCTCTCTTCTTACTGGGCGACCTGGCTATCCTTGACTGGATTGGGCGATACGCAGCGAAACTAGAAGAGAAGTACGGATTCGGATCGCTGTCACCACCAGATCCTATGGTGTCTACTTGGACCGGATCCAAGCAGTCATTCTTAGATCTCGATAAGGATTCTCTTTACATGGAACCATCCGACTTAGTGTCTAGAGCAGACCTGCTTTGATGCCGCTTTGATCGCAAGCTTCAGGATTTAGCTGCCACAACTCTATCATGGCGACCCTTTGGATATACACAGAAGGGGCAAGTTGAACCCGAACTTTGGCCCCAACTAGAAATCAAGTATACCCGCAAGTATCACTCATTCACCTGGTACCTTAGGAAGCAACCATTCCTTGACAAAGGGTTTCAAAGACGTACGGGGCGAAACGTGAGGAACGTGCTAGACGACTTGGAGATGCGCATCTCCACCAAGTACTCGGAGACAACTCACCAAGTCATCAATATCCGGCCATCTAGGGAGTCTACTCGCAGGATGATGTTTTTTCTAGTAGAGGACACTCTTCATGGTCGTGATTGGGCGAATGCTAATCTGTCTATGAAGCGTGAGCAACTCCGCTGGCTCCGCGACTGGGAAGGCCTCGACCAGATGGAGCAAGCAACGGCGGGACTCACCGAGGACCCGGCCAAGCCTCCATCATGGTTCCTTCAGGAATGGATTAAAGGCAAGTATGAATGACAGGAGGCATTGCGGAAGTGTGGCGAACCCGATGCACAGGCTGATCTGGGAGCGGTTTGTGGGTTTATCGGTGATGGACGGGCACTCTGTCTGTGTCATTTCTGGGTGCTCACAGAGTCTGCAAGATACAGAGAAATAAAAAGTCTGGATTAAAGGGTTCCAAATCTTATCACAGCCCATCCTCTTTCCATTCTCCATCACCCTCCATTATAACTCGTTGGCAGAGCACGGTTTGTCTCCAAGGAGCATTGGAGCCTGGCGTACAACAGGGTGAATGTGTCTAGGGGATCAGGAAGCGCCCTGGCGGCAGATCCCCCTCCAGATCTTCAGAGCCGTGCCACTTTGACATGACGCTGTCAAAGTCTGGCACCCCATTTCTTCTCGTCACCGCGACTTTCACACTCTAAACTCTTCAATCACTCAACGACCAGCTACCGCCAACACCATGGACTACAACAAGTGCATCGACTTGATCCACGAGGTGCAGAAGAACGCTTGGGTAGACCGTGTGACGACCCTGCATCCTGATCGATTGCCTTGCCAGCTTGATGGCGGATTCTTACATGGCGCATACAACGTATGCCAGAAGTTCGTTTTCAACGATGGCACAACCCAGATACTACGCTTCCCTCGCGTTGGGGCTATCTGCGATAGATACGCTGATGAGAAGATTGCCATGGAGGTCGAAGTGCTGAGCCTCATCCGCAGACGTACCAGGATTCCAGTTCCAGCGATTTTATCTTGGGGCCTCGCCGCCGACAACCCACTAGGCCTAGGAGCATATATACTGATGGAGTTCATCGAAGGCGTGAGCGCGAATCACTTTCTCGGAGATACTGAAGCCACGGTTGCCACCCGACTGATGCGAGAGGATATCAGCGAAGGAGATATCGAGGTTTTGTTCAGGCAGATGGCTAGTTCTCAGCTTCAGCTTTTTGAGCTTGACTTCGACCAGGTCGGCAGCCTACCAACGCCAAAGACGAGTTTCCCGGCCCCAATACGCCCCTTAACTTGGAAGGTGCATGACATTACTCAGACTGGAGGAGTAGATACGTTTGGTATAGCGAAAACTTATTTCTATTCCTTCACCTCCGTTCTCTTTTCTAGGAAACATACCCTGGCTAATCAAACAGTCTAGGTGACCGAGCTAAAGGCTTCCTAACTACCACGGAGTATTTCCAGTACGTCCTCGGGCAAGACTGGGAGCAGCTGATCCGACAACCGAATTCGGTTACCGGGCCATATAATGCTGAAATTAGATATACCTCATTCAAGGTCTTAAAATCTCTAGCGCCTAGGATGGTGAATGGGGGTATGATCGTGGCCCGTTCAAACTCATTTGCGACGACTTTGGCCTAGCCAACTTGATTCTGAAGAGCGAAGACGACCTTACAGTCGTTGGGGTCATATATCTTGAATGGTCGTACGTTGGGCCGGCACAACTGTTCGCATCGGCGCCCTGGTGGCTTCTTCAAGATCGCCCGATCAACCCAGAGTGGGATTGTGACGACCATCAGCCCCCCGACGTGGCCGCCCGGTATTTTAAATACCTAGAGATCTATAAGCGTGTTCTGGAGGAAGAAGAATTAAAGCGGCCGGGTCATGAAAAGAAAGAAGTTTCCAGTCTCGTCAAGTGGTCTGAAGACTCCGGGGCCATGTGGTTTCACATGCTTCTTTCATGCGGCTTTAACGACACCTATAGTTTCCCCTTCACACAACTACGACAACATATAGGTGTCAATAAGTGGAAGAGGCTGAGATGGGAAGTTAACCAGGAGGAAGTGGGAGCATTTATAACGCAGAAGATATTACAGCTGGAACAATACGACCAAGAAGTGGCGAAGATAGAGGCGGACAAAGCCCGGGTAGACTATGGAGAAATGAGTCGGGAGGATTTCATTGCAGCGCATCGCTGTACTCCAATACATAGCGCACTATAGTCTCTCTAAGCTAAACCCATGGATTTATGAATGCAGTGGCTTTATCCCTTCTAAAGAGCTAGAGCGAGGCTTGCCTTAAGCCGCGAGGCAAGAGGGTATTACCACGCCTTGGTGACTTTAGTATGTCTAGCTCTTTCGTGCACCGCTAAAGCTGAATTTAGCATTGATATTAGGACTGATAACCACACGGCGAGGATGTGGACGTCCCGAAAAGCTTCTGGCTCGGAGTCCGGTAAACTTGGTTCTCTTCCCTTGCGACAGGTCTTCCAGCAGGATATCACCTATCTTTAGAATGATCTTGAACCTGCACTGTACGTCGGAAGTGGACGGACAGTCAGTCTTGATGCTGCTGTTTTTGCCCATAGTGGTAGGTTCCAGGCCACTTTGTAGCGCAGGGTTGAAGGAGATGCCGATCCCTTCACTTCTGCCGTTCCGGCCCTTGGGGTGCGGGAAAGTAGACATAATCGTCTTTCCGAATATGTTTTAATGGCATTGTCGCGAACTATGTTTTTAGCTTCCTCATTTAGGGGAACTAGGGAGAGGAGTGGACTCGGTTGGCATCGCTTGGTATGGCGTATCTGGGCATGGCGTGGTAGAAGGGGGGTTTGAAAGAGCTGTTCGATTCTGTTCGATGTGGGCTGAAATGCAGAGCAGAGGAAGCTGTTAAGCACGTGTGGCAGTTGGCAATCTTCACCGAAGGCTACGGAGGAGTCCTTGGATACATACTCTCTGCTGGAGCTGGTCATCTGGGTGAAACCGAGACGATGGAGAGGGCCGATGGAGCTATCACAATTGTCTATCAAATAGAAGACCTAAGCCGATGCCCCTGTCATTCAGTTGCATGTCGTCTAATTCTGTACTTTGCCGGCTTTTCTTTGACATATTGGCTGTTTTGAACCACATCAAAGAGTTGTCTCAAGATAATGAGCGTCTGAGGGACGAATATGACAAGTCGGAAATTATGCCGGGCATGCCGAGCGGACGATAAAGGCCTGCATGAATGATCAAACAAGCCTATCGTGTGGCCATGCTGCTTAAACTTCATGGGACTTCAGTCTGCTACGCCCTCCTGATACTTTGGCGATGCGACCGCAGGCTTTTAATATCATAAATGTTGACGAGTTCCAGGGGGAAGAACTAAGGCAGAGTGTTTAAACCATTCAATAAGTTCTTTGTTGTCAACCTCAACTGCGCTGCTCAGCTCATCTGAGTTATCACATTTGTCTCTCAGAAACTACGATCTTGAAACGACTCTTTGTTAAAGTCTGAATGAGCTCAAAACAAAAAAACAATGCGACAAAGGGCAAATTCAGAGATGTTTTGAGAACAACGAGAACCTCAGTCATGTGTTCGCCACGCCAAGTTTCCCACCAGGCCATTTGACAATGGGCATGGCTGCACCAGCCGTCTCAGTCCTGAAAGAAGCGACTGAACAACAATATCTACAGCAAATATTTATAAAGCCTTCCAATTGCCTTTGCGGACGATGATTCCACATCAGTTTACTCACTTGTAGCCGCTTTAACCAAAATATTCTCGACACCATCTCTGCACCTGGGAACTATGGCTACCCAATCCTCGGACGCCAGTCCCAATACCGTCTTTTCTCTCATTCCCAAAAGTGAGCTGGCCTGGAGCGTCGTCAACAATCCCAGCAATGAGCAAGTGGTCAACGCCCGCCATGGAAGAATCGACATTATCTTCAATCCCAACACACCGACTGGCTTGATGCCCTCCAGCATGGGCCAGAAAGGTGATATTATCGTCAATCGAGCCGGGATCGCAAAGCTTCATTGCTCCTTCAAGATCCACAAGGCTACCGGAGAGGTTCTACTCCTCGACCACTCTCCGACACAATCCTGCCAGTTCCACGGACAGAGCTCGAGACGCCTCCAGCCTGAGCTTCGAACTCGCTGTGCCGTGATAGACCCGGAGGCCAACCTCAAGTTTTCCCTCCGTGGTCAGATTGCTCTTCGCGGCCAGACTGATTTGTTGCATGACTGGAAGATTGCCTGGTATCAGGATGCCCCTCTTGACCTGGCAGACTGGGCCGAGGCGTGGGGAGACGACCGAGATGGCGTGGATGAGACGGTGATGAACCTACCGCCATTGCTCTTCACAGTGGATGGAAAGATGGGGAAAAGGTACTTGCAACGAGAAATTCTTCATTCTAATCGAAGACACCAGGTTTCAAAGGCCGTGGATGTGTACTCTGGCCAGCATGTTGCAGTCAAGCGAGTCAAGCTGCATGGACCGAACAACGACGCATGCAGGCGTAACGAGGCTCTGCGCGAGGCCTTGGACTTCTCAGGTATTAGACATGTACGTAAAACCAGAACCTGCACATCTCTGCTTAGCGGCCATTGCTAACTCTCACAGCCTCATATTGTCGAGTTCTTCCAAGTAAATGTCGCGGACGATCACTTCAAGATTGTCATGGCTCTCCAGGAAGGAAACATTCTGAGTCTCGCCGATGAGAATGACGACTTTCAGTATGCCCAGCACCTCTTCCAACAAGGCGACAGCATCGGACGGCCGCTTCTGCACCAAATGCTGCAGGCCCTGGACTATCTTGCGTTTCACGGCATCATCCACCGCGACGTCAAGCCCGAAAACATCCTCTACCGTCGTCTCAACGGCTCGTACCGCTACTGCCTCGCCGACTTTGGACTCTCGACCTTGTGCGACGAGCCTCGCAGCTTCTACGGAACAGCGCCATTCAAAGCGCCCGAGGTCCTTTGCGAAGACGTTGACGCGAGCCATACACCAAAGATCGATGTCTGGTCGCTCTGCGCCGCCATGATATACACCTTCGACCTCGGCAACCTTCGCCACATCGAATTCTGCAAACACCTGCAGACCGTGATGGAGGTTCAGCACGTTGCTATGCAGGTTGGTCCGGAGTTTGGAGGAATGGCAAGGCTTCTTCCTCAGAACCGGGCATCGGCGGGTGAGGTTCTCGAAGGTCTCTTTGGCGGAGTGGGCCGTACGACTTGTGGCTAATAGGTTCCTTTGGGCGGAAGCTATTGAGAGATTGTGATGCTAGAAACACCCAAGGGCTGGCTGTCGACCGCGCGCATGAATTTCACTCATGACTGGAGGAGACAGGACAAAAGGAGGTTATGTCGGAGGAAAGTAAGCATGGAGGGCATGGGTGGGAGATTTCCTTTGTTCGAACTGGTTAGTTTGGCGCTGGGCTCACCTTGAGATTTTGGACACAACAATAGACTTGGCATTGCGGTACGGAGTTGCGAAAGCGGTTCTTGCTTTACGGTTACTCCAGAGTCGAAGTAAATAGCTGAAAGCCAGTTGCCTCTTCTTAGAACAAGACTAAGCTTAGTATGACGTTCAATATCGTCTGCGATAGACATCACCACTTACATTATAATATCTCGTTTATTCATTCTGGTTATCACTCTCTAACTTAGTTCTGGGTATCTCTAGTTGACCAGGACCCCTGTTGCGAAAACGCAGCATGTCCAGTATCTTTGACGCCGGCACTCAGTTTCCCGCTGAACACCGAGGACATGACAAGCAACGACAACAATAGATTCAACAAATGAATGTGTTTTTGAGATACGTGAATTCCAGGATTGTTCTTGTCTCAATCACCGCATCAATACCAAGTCTATCCAACCGCCAAATCTCCACGATCAGTATGGCATCAAATGTTCATCTACTGGCCTTTCACTTCTAGCTTCATTCCAAGTCCGTATTCGTCATGGACTTCTGTGTCGGCCAGGCAGTTATGCTCTGTGACACGTGACTTTTACTCCTTTTAGGTATTCCCGAGTAGAGCTAGAGAATCTGTGAAGCGTTTTGTATGAGTCTATGCCTAGGAGATATTCCAACGTTCACTTACTCTTCTTTTGCACTATCCTCCTTGTTTCCTTTTCCTTCCCCCTTCACCCTCATCTTGAAACTGGTGACCCCCAACACGTAACTCTTACCCAGTCCCTTCTTTTCTTCAAAATCCAACCGACAACCCAACTACCAAGACCAAACTTCTTGGCCCATCATTCCTCAGGTCCTGACATCCACACGCTGGAACAGCGTAGTCTTGTCACAACCCCATCCTCCAACTTCAAATCACCATGAGTCTGCCGGACGAATTTTCCCCGGCGCCTCCCTGGGCTCAAAGGCTTATGGAAGCGGCCGGACTCGAGGTCGACACTATAGAAAAAGCCCGACTCGAAGCCTATACAAACTGGGCCGAGACTTATCGTCTCCTGACTCGCCATGAACCTCCTCTCCTGTCCGAGGAAGTCACGGAGCAGGCCACCGACATCCAGCGCCCAAGCCCTTCCGAGGATCATTGTTTCATCAATGAAGCGACACCCCTCGAGCCTGGCAACGCCCAACAGCAGAGCAAGACAGCGGTCGGAGAACAGCCTGGCAGAGTTCCCGGGGACCTCAACGACAAGCCAGCGAAGGCCGTCGAGCCAATGCAGGGACTCTGGCAGAAAGACGACCATCAGAAAATGCGCGAGGTTCACCACAAAATCCAAGCCCTCGAGAAAGAAGTCGCCAATCTCCGATCTCAGGTGCAGTCGCTCGCTGCTGCCCAAGCCGACCACGACCAATGCACCCAGCGAGAGCTCATCAGCTTCGCGGCCAATCTCGTCGTTGTCCTTGTGCGCGGGCAAACCGACACCCGCGAGCAGATTGCTCGTCTGATGGCTGAACATGGACTTCCTGCGCTGGAAGATCTCGAATAAGCATGGGATACTTGAGAAATACTGCTCATATGATATGAGGTCACATCATGGAAAGGTTTATTTGGAGCTTCTTAGTCTACTGGAATCTACATGTCCTTCTCAATATCTTGTGCCATGATCGAGTGCAATGAACGACGGAGCCTTTGCCTTCAGCTGAGGAGTACCGGCATTCTATGTTGACCTTGTTCACCGAGCGGAGTCATCACAGCCAAGTGTGTGAGAGTGCATCAAAACCACCAATCTTACAATATAATTACAGGCTGATCCTATCACTCCAAGACCTAATGCAGCTACTGCATAGCCAGTCGACAACTGCCTTCCCAAGTGTCGCGGCACAGATGCGCTATCGTCCACTGACCAGTATCGCTCTGGGCTCACACAAGCTCACGACCAGCTCTCAATGCCATACCAAGTCATGTCCTAAATACCTCCCCCCATATCTGAACAAATCCCGTTGTACCGAATGGCTTATTTAATCTCTGCATCTCTCTCCGTGTCCAGAGATTCGTCGGTGCTCTTGCTCAGAGGAGTGGTGGGAACGTTCGAATCGAGCAGAGCTGTAAGAGGGGAACGGCCGAGAGGCTCGGGGTTGGGGCCTTTCTTGATCCAGACAAATTGCTTCTTCATGCGGCCGTTCTTCTGGAACACTTCAGGCATCCCTTTGAAGTCGCCCTTTCCCGCAAGCGGGCCTGCCACGAAGACGCCGCCAGAGTGACGGAGCGTGGCGGGAGTTGACATGAACATGTCTCGAGCAAGGGCCACGTCAAAGCCTGGATTCTCGCGGCTGGGACTGAACTCGCTGTTGGCAACCTGGCTCGTCAGTCTTCAGAGTCAATGAATGGGAGTAGCTGGCGTACCTGGACCTCGGCCAGACTCGCGTGTCTGTCGACATGTCGCTTCAGCACGGCTGGGCGGGCGACCATTCTGGCTTTGCATATAGGGCAGATCCTTCCGTATCGCTTGCGGCGCTCGGTCACCTGGGAGCGCTGCATATTCGGCGAAAGATGTCAGGTGGATTGGATTGAAGTGGTTGTTTTGGTGGGAATTGTGAGGGAGGCTGGCTTGTGATGCCAGATGGGAGAGGAGCAGTGATGCCTGGCAAAGGCAAAGGCAACAAATAACAAAGAGCAATGCTAGGGCTAGTTGAGTGAAGGTGAACAGGATGAGCTTTTCTGTTGACATTGGGTGAATGTCGAGGTGCGCATAGCACCACTGCCAGCTGTTGCCAGCTGCCAAACAGGCACTCTACAGGTCTTGACTTCACACGAGATGAACTGCACTTGTAACTCGATCGCCAAATGGACTTCTCGATGTCTCTGGGTCTTGCTATTCAACAATGCTAATCAACAATGCTAACCGCCTTGCGATGCCACGCAGGCCTTTGTATCAACCGTCGTTGCTCGAGTCACGCGACAACCTGGGCTCCATAACTCCAGACCAGTGATGCTCTCTTCCACTCTGGATCAATCGACTTCGGTGGTATAGTGCTGCCACTTGCGCTTCTTGGCGCCATCTTGCCCGCTCATCGAGTCATCCTTGAGCGTGTCGGACGCGTCCTCGATGCCCTGCTTCAAGGCCTCGTCGCATCCGTCCTTTATCCCCGAAAGCTCAGAAGCCACGAGAGCCAGCGCGGAGTGAGCGGCGAGGCCTATGCCGGCGAGCTCACCTTGGACTTCCCGGATTTGGCGAATTGCCCGATCAAGAGTGTCTCCTATTCCTTGGTTAGGTCTTGGTGGTCATCAGCGGTGTCGGGTGCTCACGGGTCTCGACACGGGGATTCTTGGCCCCTGCTTCGACGCGGCCGACGCGCCGGTTGAGATGGTCAAATTCAGCTCGGCACGCTGCGAGGGTGACCTGCAACGCCTTGACCTCTTCGGCGACTTGGTTGGCGCGGCCGAGGCCAATCACCACGCCCTTTCTGTAGGCCTTCTCGACAAAACCTTTGACAAGGGTGTCCAGCTTGTCCCATTCGTTTTCCGGGAGCACAAGTCTGCCGTCGACCTTGAACCTTCCGGCGGCTGGAGCTGAGACGTGGTTCTCCATCGTTGGCGAGATGTTCAGATGGTTGGCTGGGATGGTGAGAAAGATCGGGGCTGTGAAATATAGAAGAGGGGATTCTGCCACTGCAAACTGACGGTGCGAAGCAAACACTGCATTCTAAATCCCGGTGCCTAATTCTTTGCGCTTTCAGTAGAGCACCATGGAAGGATATAGAACAATGGGGGCTGCATCCTAAGGATTGTCTTTGTTTGTACCTCGAGCGAACAAACACCTCACACAAGCACCTCTTGCTCGCCTTTCACACGTGCATCCACCAACAAGACTTGCACCTTACAGCGCCTCGAGCATCACAACTCGAGCTGCTACAGGTTTACTCCCGCTCTCGTCACCTCTGATCGTCTGCACTGTGATCCCCAAACACCCTCGTGTGACGCAGACTCTCCGATATGGTCTTCGAGATTATCTGGTCGCCGATTAGCTTAGATGGTGAGGTGCCTTCTGAAAATAGACTCACGTTTCTACCTTACAAAGGTCCCTCATGGAGGCGCCAGAGGGTGAGTTTCCATCCCTTTCTTCTCGCGTGGCAAGGACTAATACATGACAGTCCAGGGTCAAGCCCGCAAGGCTCCACCCAAACCCCGGGATATCAGTCAGTTTGCCTCTGTCCGCCTTCAAAGACCGCTTGGGTGATAGCCAAGCGGAACCCATCGATCTGGTCGCCGGGTTCGAAGATGTCCAAGGCATCATGGCACCGCTGCTCGCTCACGAGCTTGCGCAATTCTTGCCAAAGGCCTGGAAGGAGACCACACCGCAGCAGGAAGAGCAGCCGTCTCACCATGCCCTATACCGGAAGCTGTGTGGGCTTGACAAAGGGCCCAAGAACCTGTCCTACCCGTACTGGTTCTTCTTGGCAGCTTGGTGGGGGCCTGACCACCCAGAGCTGGCCCCAATCCGCAAGGACATGTCTGATCTGTGGGGTGTCGAGTTCCCAGCCGACGTCATGTTCTACCCCAGCAACGTACCAATCCATGTTCAGCAAAGGCTCTTCTCTGGATTCCGTGAGGGCACTTCCACCCGTGGTGAAGATACAGCGGTCAAACAGCTCTCCCAAAAGAGTACCAACACCAACCGACTTTGCAAAGCGCTTGAAGAGAAGCTTGAGAAGACCAACAAGGAGCTCGAGGAAACGAAGAAAGAGCTGCAAGCGCTCACTGAGACGAAGGACAAGGAGCTGGGAGAAATTCGCGGGGAAATGGACACCTTGAAGCAAGCGTTTGCTGAAATAAAGGTCGAGGAGGTGGACTCCGCCGCTATGTCTTTCACCATCCAGGTCACCCCCGGCGTCGTCAAGCGCAAGCGAGGTTCGGAGCAAGCTGAGGCTTGAGGCTGTTCAAAGATTGGACCAAGCTCCCCGTTATTCGGGGCTATCACTCTGTGGCGGGCCAGCGCTGGGTGTCCTTGGGAATTCGGGGTTTCATGTCGACTTGTTTTCATGTGGGCGCAAGACGCGCCATGGTGGTGTAATTAGAGAGATCGGATCAGTCGACCAGTCCCAGAACACCCGAATTCATCATGTTCTTGCAGGTTGAGAGTGTCGAGCCAGCGTGTTGTACTCCGAGCAATGTCTCATATCATCGTGGGCGCGTCCCAGCATCTCTGCCCTGTCATCCTCGACCCTCATACTCCATCGCCAATCACAAACACATCACATCGGAAACAGATCGAGTCTTCCAAGAGTAATATCACCTTCATATCTCATAACTTGTATATCCGCCAAGATCTGGTATATGCCAAAACCCAATCCACTTGCCACATCAATCTCCTGGTGGCCAAAGGTCATCTCATGTACTCTATGCAAATGCACCGAGTCCCAAACCCAACAATATATCCAAAGACGCCTCCCATACGGTATCCAATGCATAAACCATGTCAATGCAACAAATCAAGCCTCGGCCTGCTTATCATCAATAACCAACAGGCCCGCATCAATACCCGCCCTCGCAAACCGATCACCCAAAATACCAACGGTCCTTTGGAACTCCCTCTCAACGCCAAAGTCGTCAACGACAAGACTGTCAAAGCACGTGTGGCTACGGCCCAAGACGACCAAGTCTCCCACATTGAGTCTGGACTTACCGACAACCTCGCGCGCTTGAGCGACGGCACGGTCGGGCAGGTTGCGGAGCGAGTCGACAGAGACTTCGACAAAGGTGACGCGACCCTCGAGGGCTCCAGAGCCGTTCTTCTTGGCTGTGTTTAGGAGGTCTAGGTCGCTTGCAGAAGGGATTCCGACGATGGCCTTGGCGGCGCCGTTGCTGGTCGAGGGGTCGCTGTCGGGTGTGATGTGCGTCTCGATTTCGGCATCATCCTCGTTAAAGCTGAGATGAACAACGGTGATCAACACATTAGGGTTGTGGGCGAGCTGTAGAACAAAGAGGAGAGCTGCGCGGTCATCTTTGCCTCCGATGAATGGCACAAAGATGCGCTGGTTCTGGTTAACTGGGCTCTGGAGCAGAGGCGAGTCATTGGTGCTGTGAACTGAGAGTCCAGTGAGGGCGCTTCGGGTGAGAGTAGGCCTCTTGGAAAGGCTGCGGTCATCAGGGTTGCGGCTGATGTAGATACCCGTAGTGCAGTGTGATCGCTGGACAGCACCCTGGACGTAGTCGATGTAGGTTCTGCTGAAGAAGCGGTCGTTGGGATTGCTGCTCTCGGAGAATGCGGCAGCAGCGTTCTCCTCGGCAAGACCTCCATGGGTACTCCAGGGGATGAGCATAAAGTCCGACTTGGCCTCCTCGGCGCACTTGGCAAGAGTCTCTGCATATGCCGATGTTGGAATGATGGAAACTTGGCCGGCGACGGCGACACCGTTGAGCCGAGAAAAGGTCTGGAAAGCAGAGAAGACGGCGTCGCGAGAAGTGAATTCCTCCAGCTCGGTAGATTGCATGACTGACGATGTACGGTCGGTAAGCTCCATCAGGCGAACGCCGCGAACCTCGAGAGGGCGACGGGGTGGTGAGCGGGGCTTCTCATCGGCCGAAGTGTTTTCAGTCGAAGCTGGACCGGTATTCTCGCTCGCTTCCGAGTGAGCCAGGTTGGATGCCTTCCTGGAGCCACCGAGAAGGGCAACCAGGTTGAAGAGACCAGAGAGAGCATCAAGGCGGAGGTGCAGGATGAGACGATGGGTTTGAGACTTGTCAAGAGCTTCCTCCATCCTGTGCTCGGCTGCCTGGGACTCGGTGGTGAGAGGGTTCCCGTCCCAGTCAATCTCGCCCCGGCGCCATTTGTCCACCTTTTGGCGATACCACACGGGGTAGAGCCATCTAGTCAAAGGAGTCGTTGTGACAGTAGTAACCTGGAGAATGATTAGCGCAATCAGGTTGAGCGAGGTTGGGTGCATACCAATGCCATGACGACAAACATGGTGAATGTGCGGCGCGAGAGGATGCCTGCTTGAAGACCAATGTTCTGGAGTCATTAGTACAGAGTCACTCGCTCAAGTGGCGCCATGCTTACCAAGACAATGAGTTCGACAAGACCCTTGCAGCTCATAAGTGCACCTATCGTAAAACTCTCTCGCCAGAGACATTTTGTTAATTTGGCGGCCAGGGTACCACCAACGATCTTGCCGAAAAAGGCGCAAGCAATGACGGCGACGACATATCCCCAACTCTTGCCATCATTAAGCAACCCCAGGTCAGTGTTAAGGCCCGAGAGAGCAAAATAGAGAGGCAAAAGAAGAGATCCCACTAGATCCTCGATCTTTTCGGTCAGCTTGATGGCAAAACCGCCATCGTGAGGACATATCAGCCCTATGAGGAAAGCGCCAAAGATGGCATGGACACCGATGGCAGCTATCATGACGCGTCAGCTTCTACCACGAATCAATTGACGGCTGCAACTTACCAGTGAACCAAGACGACGCCAAGACCAAAAGCAGGGTCAAGGTGGTGATTCCTTGAGAGGGCCCATTCTGTATGCTATCTGTCCGGCGCAAGATCCAAAGAAACACGGGTCGGACAGCGAAGACAAGGAACAAGACCCATGCGACGGCCGTCAAAAAGACGTAGAGAGCCGTGAGACCATCGGCATTGTTGACAAGCGCGACACTAAGCGCAAGCAAAACCCAGCCGACGACATCATTGCCGATACCAGCCGCAAGCACAGTCACACCCACCGAGGTGTGGAGGAGCTGAAGCTCGGACAGAATTCGACAGAGCACGGGAAATGCAGTGATGGCAAGGGCGGTGCCAATGAAGAGAGCAAAGGTGCCAAACTCCATATCATCCTTGGCGCCCTCGCTACCGTATTCCTTGAAGAGACCCCAGGCAACAGCGACACCAAGGCCAAACGGGAGCATCATGCTCGCGAGGCCGACGGTGACGGCGACGCGCCAGTTGGTTTTGAACATGCGGGTGTCAACTTCGAGACCGACGAGGAAGAGGAACAGCAGCAGGCCAACGGTGGCAACATTGGTGAGAATAGGCATCGACTCGGTCGGGAAGATGTTCTCCTTGAAGTTGGGGATGCGCATCATGACCGAGGGGCCGAGGACGATGCCGCCAATGACCTCTGCGATGACGCGAGGCTGGCCAAGCTTGGACAGCGGGTAGTGAAGGAGGCGGCAGAAGATGATGATGATGATGGCCTGGACGATGAAGAGGGAAATGGGGTCCTTGGGGTTGTAGTGGATGGGATTGATGCCATCGATGATGCCGCCCTGGGGCTTTGCGCCCGTGGACGTCGGAACGGCCGCTGTCGCTGTGGTCGACATTGCGGGCGGCTGCGACTGTGTGATGCGACCGCGATTGCAAGTCGGTGTCGAGCTTGAAGCTCAGTCCTGTCTGTGTCGGGCTGACTCGATCGTTCGGCGGTGTCGGACGCGACGAGGAAGCGGCGTGGGTGGATTGTGACGATGGACGCTGGAGGAGCGAGGCGGAAGCCAACCAAGGACAGTCGCCAGTTGATACCTGGAGCCAAAAGAAATGCAGGGACAAAAGGATATAAAGAAGAGGAGTCGGTGAGGTCGAGCAACGGTTGGTTTTAACCTCGAAGGTTGATGAGCAAAAGGCTGGGCCAAACAAGGTTGAGAGCTAGATAAGCGGGGGTCATCTGCTAGTGTGCCCCTCCCCTCCAACGCCCGTTTGCACGTGGAGTCATGAAACAAGGGTCTTTTCTTGCTCATCATCCTTGCAGCTGAGAACAGTGTCCACAAGAGACAGCCTCCCTCTGATGGCTCGCCTCGCTGGTGTTGGGAGTCTAGATCAGTCCGCATGCCTGTCAGTAAAACAACGGACGGACGCGATCGGGGGACCCCAAGATCCGGGGATGGTTTGTTGGAGAATTGGAGGGCTTGGCGCGCAAGGTTCGAGGGGCTGCCCGAGCATTGCAGGGGAGGGTATCACGGCCGCCATGTGGTATGACGAAACTGCTGGGGTAAGACATGTGCTTGTGATGGACCAAAGTCGAGGCTGGGGCCTTCAACGCCCCTTGTGCAAAGGCAGACCACGGGACCATTTGAGGCGATCGCAGCCTCCCTCGGGTTGTGGGGAGACTGATGGGCCATGACAGGTCATGGTACAGCGGCAGGCAATGCATTCCAGTGGGTGATGCTATTGCAACCTCGACGAGAATCAACAAAGGCGGTGACTCTTGCTTGTGCCCCTTCAATCTTATTTACTGCGCTAGTCTCTGAGCTCAACAGGGCACATTTCTTTCATTCTCTTCTTTGTCTCCTCCAGAGGGTTGCAAAGGCAATGCAGAGCTTACACCGGTCGACATAACTTAAACACTAGAATAGGCTTGGCGAGACTCATCGCAGCCCACAGGCTTTATTTCCATCCTCGCATGCGCAACGACGCAAGCCCAGACGCTACCCATCCCTGCAAGAGATCCCATGCGATGCCAACTCCCCGCTCATGTGACGCTCCTCGGCTGACGGTTCATGCGCCGCTGCATCTGTTTCGCCGCCCGAATATCTTGGCTGTCACTCCCCGCGGCGCTTGGGTCGGGTGTGCGCATGGCGACGTTGGTGGTGATCCGGAGCTGGCTGGTGCTGGTGGTTTCCGTGGTGTTGTTCGCATCCATCTACCGACGAGTCCAGACACGCCTCTTTGTTGTCACATTGCCTTGTGCGCCTCGTTCAACCATCCACAAGAAACATGTCAGCTCAGACATTGCACCACCGTCTATCGAGGTGCCGCAGCATCCGGATGCCACGATGCTCAACCCGAGAGGTTGGATTTATTAATTAGGCTTCACCTGGCGGGGAGTTGAGTTCTGGCTCTGGAACACGGTCACCCGCCACAACCCTCCGCTCATAAACTCCCCGACTTTAGTAATTGGTTGCTGATCATGTTTCACAGCGACATCAGCTCCAAGCTGCCAGCTCTTCAGGTCCGATAAACTCAGGTGCCATACTGACATTTAAGGTTTTTCGGCATAGGAATTGACCATCACCAGGGGCCGTCGGGTGATGGTCTAGCCAGCTTCCCCGGCTTTCCCAGCTTTGTTACATCGGCTTGTCTTTATTTATCGCCATGTCGAACCGCATAAGCTCCCGAGAGGACCGGTCAGCTGGATCCGTGACACCGTCTCACTTGAACAACTCAAAGTCTGTGCGACATGCTGCAGCTGCGTTTGATTGCAACCAGGCTGAATTATTGGCCAATCGAACGCCTGGACATTCTCCGAAGCTATTCGCCGCGACTTGATGCAGCAAGCCACGCGCTTCGCTCTCTGAACATCCCTAACGAGGCTCATGCTCACTCACTATGCAATATCAACTCGCTTGATGATATCCTTGACGCCTCAGTTTCTTTCTTATTGCTCTTAGAGTCAACTCAATTCATGAGGCTGGCTTTTATGCTCCTAATTAGACTACTTTATCCCCTGAGCAAAATGTAAACACCAGACCAGCCGCCAGTGTCGACAGCATCCCATCTTCACCCAAGTCCAGAGCCCTACCACCCTTCAACAGGGCAGCACAGCTTCAAGTCCCCGCCAGCATGCTACACACGCCGCGATAGGACCCCCGACTCCTCGCAGTTGATAACTTCACCGCTAGAGAGCACCCGAATCCCCTTGTCTAAAAGTCTCTGCGGCGGTCGTTCCCAGTTCAGGACCTTATCACCCCTATCCCACACATCCTGCCGCCTCTCATACCGCATGTCCGTGGTGACGTAGACCGGCTGCCCATGTACATTTTTCAGAGAAATGGTCTTCCGCGGTGGCTTGGGCCTGGACGGCCAGTCAATGGCCCTTGAAACGTGGCCTGGACGGACGGGATGCACGTCTCCTGCCCTTCGCTCCTGCCATTCTTGCAACATAAGCTGATATGATGCAACTGGATGGTCTAGCTTCACCTCCGGATGCTTCACCCACTCTGACCCGAGGCTGTCGAGGCTCTGATGTTCGTGAGGCATGCTCCGGATACTATTGTCTTGGGTAATAATCTCGTAGGTGGTGAATATAACGCCCTTGATATCGTTCCGGTCCTCGAGGTATTCCTCGCCCTCCTCAGGTGAAGGGTAATTGATGCGGGCCGCAAAGTTGAGGTCAAAGAGCACGATAGAGTCTGTCGACTCGTCAACCGCGAGGTTTCGTGGGGCGATGTCTTGGTGCGCGATGCCGTATTCGAGGTTCAAGTCGTCTACGACCATTATAAGCTGCTGTAGCCACTTCAGTCTGAAAACGCGCGACTTGTTCTTCTCTAGATTGCCGCCAGGCACGTAGCCGTTAGTGAATCCGACCACGCGACCCTCGAGCTCGTCAACGACAATACGGTCAAACGGAGCGATGTTTGGGTGGCGTGGAAGACGCATCCACAAGTTCATCTCCTTCCAGGACTTGTGTGCATACTGCCACATGAAGAAGTATTTGAAGACGACCTGCCCAAGGGTCAGCTTAATCGCAGGACGAGACAATCCAAGACCGGCACCTAGGTTGCACCTTTTTGGCAGATGCCCCCAGGCATGGAGGGTATGCGACAAGGTCCGCGTCAGGGCCAAGCCTCTCGAGTTCCTCGAGTTCGTCCCGCCGCACTGTCTGAATTCCATCCGGGAGAAAAGCTTCGTCAAGGGGTGGATAGTGCACGCAGCAGGTCGGATCGTTTTTCGGATCGGTATACGCCGAGATGATCTCGCCAGCATGCGATACATGGATCCTGTAAATGTCGGGAGATAGATGGCTGCTATGGCGGCTGAAATGTTCAATTGCGAGACTCTCGTCGTCTTGCTCCCCGTCCATAGTTACCGAAACGACCCGTCTCTGGTCCCAATCGATAACGTGCCAGGTGCTTGGCCCCCCGATAGGGATATCGCCGCTTAAAGAATAATACTTGGAATCGTTGTCAATCATGTTGCTGGGCTCAAGGCGTGGGGATTGACGAGGAACGAAGCAAGGCAGATCTGAATGTGTGGTGCGACGGTGGCTTGGAGAGTGGAAATTGCTGCGGGTAAAAGAGTGCGGGGTCACAAAAGACGTTCACGGTTGTTGATCCATGTGTTCAGCATTCATGGCTGAAGAAGAGGATAGCTCCTTTTCGTTGGCTTTGCACTGGGCGCAGTATCTCTCCCTGTACGCGTACAACCACGGCGTCAACAGCACCGTGTATGGAAGCACAAAGGTCGAGGTTCCGTTCCCCGGGAACAGCGCCGCCTACCACGCGCGCTTCACGCCGGTATCCTATATCCTCGGTCGCATCGCAGCTCTGAGCCTGTTCTCATGCGGCTCCAAAATCGTCAATATACTCGACTACGCACAACCCACCACCTTTGCCGAGCTCTGGCCGTCGATGGCATCCTACTTCAGTCTCGTGGGCGTCGCGCCCTCTGACAAGAGCAGGGTGCTGCCGCCCAGCGAGTACATCGAGGAGAACGGAAACCATATGCGCTGGTTGACGTTCGATCGGCAATTAGCGATTGCGGGAGGGAGCCAGTCGAGACATCATCTTTTGATCAGCCTTGAATCCAGAAGAGTCATTCTTGACATCGGAGGAGACAAAAGAATCATGACGCAGATGTCGGAGCGGCCCAGTCCCGTACCCTTCACAAGACTTGCGCCTTCGGATATGGACTGCCGTGCCGTGTTCAAGAAGTATTTGTTTGTCATGGCGTCGCGCTGACCCGCTATGCCGAGCAAACCCCGGTCTCCAAGTCAATAGCCCTGCGGCTCTCGACCTTGCGAGGCAGATCTCTCATTACGTCAGCCGGCCAGCCAGATCCCGTGTGTTCCGCTTCCGTCCTGGGGAAGCAGGCACACGCCCCACAGATACCCGTCTTGGCGTCCCCATCCCGGCTCTGTCGAGTTTTTGTTACGAAATCGCCCTCGGCACGATGCCAATAGCAGCAGAGGAGGCTGCCAGGCCCGTCGCTGTTTTGTCGCCTGGCCGTCGGTATTTCCTTTTCGTCTCGGGAATGACAGTTTGGCCATCTCCGCGGGAGGAAAAGGGTTAATTAAAAGGGTCCAAGGGGACGGCCCGTTGGGCTGGATGAGGAGAAGCCATCGCGACGCCTTTTGTCCGTCAGTCATGTCTTGAGGAATTTGGCCGTGATAATTGACGCACCCTTTCGGAAGCATTGAGCCAGCCATTGTGCTAAATTGACGTCACGGGCTGGACCTCACTTGTTTGTATCGTTCTGAGTCATTTACCTGCAACCTGGAATACCTACTCATCCAAGGCCCACGGCCAGGTTGGCCTCAAAACATCGCCAAGCATCATCACCACCGCCTGAAAGTGTCGTCACCGACAGGCATCATCGCAGGCCCGAGATCTCAACCCCAGATCTCGCATCTCGAACCGCATCACACCACTCACCCGCCCCCATGTCGCGCTGGGACCCCACAACGTGGAAGTTCGACATTGATCGGCTTCTCAACCGCTTCATTCCTTCGCCGCCATGGCGACACATTCCATATCCCGTCGCCTACTTTCTCGGCTATCGTCGCGACAAGCCTCGCGATATAGGCACCGTCGTGCCTGTCTTTTGGGCGTTTATCGGCATCTTGTGCGGCATCTCGCTCATCGAAGTCGCGTCGGAGCGCATGCCGTCCTTTATTGATCGGGGTGCTCCCATCATCGTCGGCTCTTTCGTATGTCAACCACCACCGCCAAGAATAATTGATACTGACTCCTTAGGGTGCCGGCGCTGTTCTCGAGTTCTACGCCATCGAATCTCCCCTCGCGCAGCCGCGCAACTTCTTCTTCGGCCAGCTCATCGCCGCCATCCTCGGCATCAGCATCGGCAAGCTGTTTCTGCTGAGCGGTGACTTTGAGTCGATCCGCTGGCTCGGCGGTGCCATCTCGTGCGCAACCGTCACGTCCGTCATGGCCTTGACCAAGACCATCCATCCCCCCGCCGGCGCGACCGCCCTGCTTGCTGTCGTCGACGACCGCCTTCTGTCGCTGGGCTGGTTCTTCATCCCCGTCGTCCTGTTCAACTGCACCATCATGTTTGGTGTCGCGATACTGGTCAACAACATCCAGCGCTCGTTCCCGTCGTATTGGTGGACGCCCGAGGACTTGAGAGGGATTAAGACGGAGGGAGAGAGGCAGGCTGATGTAGAAAGCAAGGGCGCGACAGCCGAGGACGGGAGGACCGAGGATGGGAGTGAGAATGAGAGGCACGAAAGGCATGATGGCCATGAGATCATCATCAAGCCAGGGGGAGTGCTGGTGATGCCGAGCCACATCTTTCTCATGCAGGAGGAGATGCAGCTGCTGGAGGAAATTAGCAACAGATTATAGAGGTTGTCGAGGCCGTTGCGTGTATAGCATTTGCATCATAGAAAAGCCATGTTTTCCACCTTGACCCTCGAACTTACCGATGAGTTTGCTCCAGCTGTGCATGATTGACATTCACAATTACAGTCATTGGGGTCGGGTTGAAGATGAGCCAGATATGTCTTTGAGCAGGCTCGTGTCATCATTATGCCTCCAGTCATCAATCATCAATCATCAACCATCATATCGTCTCAACCGTTCCTTATAAGCAACCAAAACCACCTGAGAAATGAGCCTTCTTGCCCGGGTTGGAGCCGCTCTTGCGCTGAGCGGGAAACATAATGTGGTTGCCCTTCGCAGCTTCAGCACGCAGTTCGCCCAAGGCTCGGCGCAGACGTATCTCTCGTTCCCTCGAAACCACTTCCGTTACAGTCTACATCCTCACTCGAAGCATCCTTCAATCTCAAAACAACTCAACGACGGCGTCGGCCCTCCCAATGCTGTCCCTGTCCCTGGCCCTGGCTCTGACGCGGCTCTTTCCACTGTCTGCTCTCACCACCGGCACACCCTTGCCCGCCGCATTGGCACTGGCACCGTCGAATGTTGTTGCGACGGCGGTTGTTCCGCCCACGGCGTCGTCGTCGTCGCCGTCGGTTCTCGTTGGCCGGGCTGTCGGCAGATCCACGCTGAAGAGGCAGCAGGTCTCGATCCCCATGGTGTCGTTGCGCCGGCGGAAACTCGTCGGTATTGCCAGTCGTCGCTGCCCACACTAGGTGTCGCATTGGTGTCGATGATTCCATGGCCATCTCAAAGGCCTCGTCCGAAGGGTAAAATGCCCGCGTGTACTGTGGGGAGGGATCTCGCGGATCGTACATGGGGGTTGGGAGTCGTTCTGCATAGGGCAGGCGTCTAATGCTCAGGGGTGAGAATCTTGGCGGCGTCCAAATCGGGGTGGACTGCCGCGGAGGGGGAGATGGCGTTCTTTCCAAAGGAGAGAATCGGCCGAGGACATCGGCATCTTGTTCCATCTTGATCTCAGGATCGGGGCCCTTCCCGGCTCGATAGTAGACGTGGAGGCCGTCGGCATCTGGATAGAATGGCATGGTGATGGCGAGATGCTGAGCTTGGAAGACAAAGTAGCAGAGGAAAATATGCGACAGCGGAAGAGGCAATTGGAATCTGCCAGAGAAAGGCGTATCGAAGAGTTCGCGATGAGGAGCGGATGAAAGCTTGTATGTGAGCGTGAGGCTTGCGTGAGGCTTGCGTAATGGTGGAAAGCTGTAAAGAAGAGCTTGTTGACAGAGAAATGTATCATCCAGACTCCCTGGAATTAGATGGAAGTGAATGAGTGAATGTAAAGGGCTGCTTAAATGGGGAGTGAAAAGTGAGGTGAATGGGTCTCGCAGTGTCAGACACTGGCAACTACAAACGCGCATGTCTCTATTCATTGATAACGCCCATTGATAACCATTGACTCTGTCATTTATCGAAATCCGAAAATAAACGCCCTAGAGTCTGCTAAAAGGAAGCGCATTTGGGGTGACAATGCCTTGCGACATCTCAGCATCGCCTCTCCTTTCTCGACCTCACGATGACCCGGCATGGACCAGCTCGTCCCTACTCCTCCGAGAATCGGCACCTCGGATGAAGCAGTCTCAGAATAGCCCGTTCAGGGCTACACTGCTCTTCTCACACGCCAGAATTGCTGGGCACCCTTCATTCTGGGAGCCATTCCCACAAGGATGCCATGACGGCAATGAGCTCAATCGGACAATTGAGAAACACCGAGGCAGAAACAACAACACCCTTCCACTTCTTCCCCAACTTCATTAGTATAACTGCTAATCTTTGAACCTGCCGTCGCCAGTTATGTGCCCAACCAACACTTATCCCGAAGTTACGGATCAGCTTGCCAACTTCCCTTCTTTTCTGGCGTCGCAGCCTTGTCCCAAGACCTTCGGGAAACCAAGGTCATGCGAAAGGTACAACGAGCTTGTGGCAAGCGGTCAACTCCTCGTCCAACAAGCGCAAGGATGGGGGAGAGCAGACCAGAAGGCGCCAGCAAGCGCGCACGACACGATTAGTAGCAAACATTCGATTCGGATTCCTGCGGGCTGCGACGGAGCAGTTTGCTAGTAGCTCCTCTCATCCCCGCCTTAGTTTTCAAGTTGACTGGTCCAATTCATGGTATGGCACCAGCCCTGATGCCTGTCGCGACCTGCTCGAGTGCAGACGCATTGTGCCTGTGTAGCCTGCCGATTGTTGAGACATCCTGCGGCGCCGCAAAGACAAGATACTCCCTCCATCTTCCAATAGTCCCCGCCATAGCTGACGTTGATCATATTCCCAGCCTCAATGGTCTTCACAACCTGGAACATTAGACGCCATCATCCCGATATTGACATCGTCACAAACTCAACATTTGACTCACAGGAATGATCCACCTTTCGACGCCAATTCCCGGAAGAGCGATATTGCACAAGACAAACCTGGTAACCGCAGCCAAGATCGTCGCGGCAGAGCTGCACCTCCCACCTGTCGTTGTACTCACCCAGAGCACAACCTCACCTATCAGCTCCCCGACCTTGTGCTGAACCGTAGCTTGGACGCCATCTCCCATGTCTCCAGCGGGCACGATAGCTGGAATCGCGGATGAAACCTTTGTGTGGAGGCATTGACAGAGCGCAGCTGGGCAGAGGTCACATTGGGGCTCTGGTTTGCCAATGAATGAGGGATCGGTCAGCCAACCCTAGAATAAATTGAAGGTATACTGAGCGAGTTGGGTGGCGAAATCCACGCTTAGGCTAGGAAGCCCGCTACCCGAGTATGGGAAACTGATGGCCATGAGCGCTGAATCTAGCGACGACTCGTGACCTTCCTAGAGCCGGGAAATCGATATTAGGACTGAGGTAAATGACGAGAACAAAACACTTGAGAAAATCCGTACCCTCCAAACCATTTTTATTATTCCGCTGTACCTTGAGAACCCGGTGAATGTCTGACATCTCCGATGCCTCCGACCTCTTTGATGCCTCCGACCTCTTTGCCTGCTTTGGAACCAGTTTCTTGTATTCACATTGCCGACCCTGGACCTGACCCGACATATTCAGTGGCCACGGCTTGGGATGGATGGGATAGACCTTTGTCTCCGGCTCAAAGAAGTGAGGAGTTGTGAAGATAGGAATGGGTTGAGAGTGTCCTGATCCCAAAGCCATTCCATTTGCCATCCCGGGGGTTGAGCAGTCGGGAAGCCTGGCTGGTATCCAAACATTCGACATGAAGTTAGTAAAGCTCCTAGGCTTCTTATCGAGCCAGCGTGTGTTCTTACGCGGAGGAGGAATGAGAACGTTATTCTAAGTATAAATATTCCTTAAGTATTAGGCTTAATAAGAATTTATATCTTTTATATATTAATAGTAGCTGTCTTGGAGTAGCAGTATTAAGTCTGATAATAGCTCAAGTTTGCCAAGATACGCGAAAGGTAATACACTCGTAGGTCAGAAGTCTACTTAGACAGGTTTCTTAAATGCCTCCCATTCTGGTGGGTGCTACGACGTGGCAAGACTTTGTTGCCAGGCCAGAGCCTAGAGTACTAATGTCGCATATCTCAAGCGAGTATCCGAGTTGAAGTATCATCTCCGACCTTCTCTGGGCTTGGTTTTGAGTTATGCCATGCCATCAGACAGTTCACCCGGCTCTTCTGCCGCTAGACGTGACTTTCACAAGTATATTCAAAGGGACCGGAAATAGATTCCCTGTTGAGTTTTGTGTTTCAAGTAAATAGTCAAAGAGGCATATGGCGCAAGGAACTAATGCCAAAAGCCAACTAAGAAGTGACAAGACTGGGCCTTTTCTATGTCAATGGCAAGTTTGAAAGCAGTTGGCAATGTGCTTGCATGGCTCCCAAATAGGCACTTCACTGACAGGTCCTTGCCAAGGCGCACCGAGTGTCATGTACAGGGGAACTAAGAGGTCACAAGAGCCTTGGGACCCTGGTTTAGGTCAAAGAAAAACATATAAGACCAAAGAGAGAAGCCTCTGACTAACGCGAACTTGATCAAAACTCTTCGCACCAAGATATCCAAGGGCAACGGCTGCAATGCGGATGCTAGGCAAGAACGCTCCGGTAGCGAGACACGCTATTGGTGAGTTTACAGTGATCTCGACAGGTGATAAGCCAAAAGAAGTAGTAAAGCGAAGGGAATAATACGGACGACAGTTACGGTTCTAGACAGTTTCTAGGGAGGCACCGAGGCTAGAGGGTGGTATGACATTGACCATCCGGCAATGGAAGTGTCGATCTCATGTTCCAGAATCCTATCAGCAGTCCATAAGCCTTGGAATTGGGCTCTGATCGCCATGCTACCTTGACGCGAGTTCTGCTCTTAATCCGATCTGGGATGGGTGTGGCAAGCGGCCGACCGTTGTCAACCCACCGTCTCCCCAACTCCACCAACTCAATCTCTAGAGATTAGGTAAAGATATTGCTTATTCAACGGGTCTGACCCAGGGCTGGGATTAACCATAAACCACGCTGACATCTTGGTGGTGTGGTGGCCCGCTTGGGCGAGGCACAACAGATCATGGGTCTGGGGTCCAGTGCGTTCAAGGGCCCTGGAGGGAGGCAGCCGAATGCTACCATGTGATGTTGGTAGACGAGGGCGGCTCTGGTTATCTCTGCATGGTGTTTGAAAGGGGAATGCGAATATTAAATGTTTGAGGCAAGAAGAGAAGAGTCTTTGCTGGTTTGTGATACAGGCATACTACGTAGCTGCTCTGACAGGGTGTAATGGCTTGTTGTCGAACCTTACTCTGCGGTGAGTAGTCCAGACCTGCCTCTTTAGTAGCATAACGTTATTTATTACGTCTATCGGTCGTGTTCAATTATTAAGAGCGCGACGACGCACAGCTGGAGGAGCATCTCAAGTAAAATGCCAAGCATGACAACGGGATTTCCAATCAGCCATGGCCTGCCGGATTCCGAACACCTTCCCGTTTTTGTGCTGACCCATTGAGCACTCACCATCCAAAAACAGTGAGCCAAGAAACACCTGGCGCGTAAGTTGCATTGGTGCGGCTCTGCGACTGCGCTGCCCCTTTGGCGCGACCAGAGCCGGCTTCAGGAATCTCGAATCAGCAAAGATTAGCTAGGAATCGGTGACGATATCGCAGGTGAATCTTGCGAGATTGCAGACAAAGGCCAATGGCAAATCTGGGCAAGGTTTCCATTACCTACTGCCACGCGAAATCTGTTCCACCGTGGGCTGCAAAAAGCTGTGAAGTGATCCGTCTACAGTGGATCGCAACTCCCGTCTGGCCCCGCTGAGGTACGGAGTACAGGGGCCCTGCTGCGCTAGACAAAGGGCCCTTTGATGGGCCGGGGTAAGGTTGCAAAAAGGGCCATGATAGGGAATGACCGCCAACGTCTTGGTTTGGCTTCAAAAGTTCGTGGGGCCATCTGAAGCGCTTCCAAAAGTTCCGTCCACTGAGTCTGCGCGTGTAGGGTCCGGACAAAGGTTAGACGCGCCGCCATTGAAAGAGGAAGTTGAGTAGGGAGTGCTGGCACACGAGCTGCACTGTCCAAGGTAGTGAAAACTCTACACCATATAAATAAACCGGGCACCAAGGGGCTTCAGTCGGCTCCCATCGGGCTCTCCCCGCAACCCCAGACAAATGCACGCGGCAATGACAGCTGGGCTTAGTATGCAAGCTTCTCCAGGTCCTAAACAGGCAGTTGACAGAGGCGGAAAGGACGGGGAGTCTGAAGATTGAAGTTGGTCAATGTGGAATCTAGTGATTGTGGAATCTGGTGATTGTGGTTTATTTGGTGGAGACTGGCAAAATGCAACCATCTACAGACACTTTAACCGACGAGCTGGATAAAGTGACAACAAAATGCTGGCAGCGACGATCCTTTCGCCTCTACGGATACCATGTCTTGCATTTCGTTCCAGGAAGAAATCCTTCTCGCTGAAGCCGATTGTACTCTGCACCTGTAATGGGATTCAACTTGCATCGCCATGGACATGTCAATTCGTCGGCCAAGGTCGTATTCCCGGCGGCCGCTGTCTCCCTCTAAACCCCTTTAGGAAGGTTACCGTTACATGAAGGATGAAGCATAACTTAACGTACGGGGCATCACGCGATTGAGCTGTACTGTATGTTTTTGTGTTTGGTGCTAGCATGGAGAATGTCGTAGATAAAGGATAAAGGCTTCTAGACCCAAGACTAGGCTGGGTTGAGAGCAAGACGCGCAATTCTAGATTTAGTCGGATATGATGCTCAATCGTACTGCAAACTCCGTACAGACTAGAGCAGGGCTAACTTCCAGGGCAGATCGAAAAGCATCGCCAAGGCCTTGCCAGCATCAAGCCACAGTCATTGCAAGCCGTGTTGGAACATGCCAATCAAACAGTGAAAAACTAGACTAGCCACCACAACATTTTGTGCCGAAGCCGGAAAAGAGAAGCGCAGGGCAAGCGCCACAATTCCGGAGGCGATCGCCACAGTAGCGGCGGCTTCCGGTTCACTCCGGGTGGCTGACACCAATCGGAGGCCGGTGGTTTCGGAGCCGAGCGGTGGCCACTACTTTAGCGTGCCGGCAGGGCACCTATTTCCGGCGCCCAAGAGGGAGGCTTGATGATGTGCCTCGGCATCACTCCAGCCACGCGATCATTCGTTGCGATTTTGCTTTTGCAACTGCGTGGAGGGTCAAAGATGAGGCTGGCCGTCAGCTGAAAAGGTCCAGAGGGAAAGCATCCTTGACCAAACCGCTCATTGGATCCAATCAAGATGAGACATGCTCATCACGACAGTTGCCGTTCTCCTCCGAGCCTCAAAGTCGATGGCCTTTCGAGAAGCCCTCCATCTCAGCTCGTAGCGCGTTTCGTCCCGGCCGCGCTGCATTGATCGACGGGCCTATGCCTCTTGTCGCCCTCGGCCGGCTCTCTCCCAACCCCAATTGACCTTCCTTGTTGGGTCTAACAATGTCACCATCGAATAGGCCCGAACCTCTCCCTGCAATCTGGTCTCCAACCGCATTCAGACTCGGGGCCCGGGGTGGGTAGGCCGGGTCTTGGCCCCGCAAAGGGAAACCCCCGGCTGAAGACTATCCTCAACGCTGGGACCACGCTTGGAGTTGGAGGGACGGGGACTTTTGTCGCCGCAACATCTGGATGCTGGTTGGCCGTTCCCGATAAGCTCATTACTTTGTTTCTATCTCCGTACTCCAGGGTCTTGATCCCCAGGATGCTCCAGTCCCCGGTGGCAACGGCCAAGCCGTGCTGTCGGATATTGAACCGCCATGTCGAGCGATTGACTGATATAAAGCTGTCTTGTCCGTCCCGCTCCTCACGGCCGTTTCCTGCAGGGCATCATCTCCGCTTCTCTCCTCTTCTTATACCCATCCCCTCTTCACGACCTCGCGACTCTTCATAGCAGTCAGGTCAAGGCCTCTGGCCAACCTTCAAGATGACGACCACTACCAACCTCGACACCGACGTCATTGCCCGGTCCGGGCTCGTCGACCCCGAGACCCGCGGCATCCCCCAGGTCCCGGCCAAGGGCTCCATCGACGTCCGCCGCGAAGTCAACTCGGTTCACTCGTCGTCCACCGACGATGACCTGCCCACCGAGGAGGACCTGCGCACTCTGCGCCGTGTCTCTGGCAAGATCAAGTGGGCCATGTACACCATCGCCTTCGTCGAGCTGTGCGAGCGCTTCTCCTACTATGGCTCCTCGGTCTTGTACACCAACTTCGTCACCCAGCCCTTGCCGCCGGGCTCCAACACCGGTGCTCCTCTCGACCCTAGCAAGCAGGCTGGTGCCCTCGGAATGGGACCCCGAGCTGGTCAGGGTATCTCGCTGTTCAACCAGTTCTTTGCCTATATTATGCCTCTGGTTGGGTGAGTCTACGGCCTCGCGGTCAATGGTGCAATCGCATTGCTAACAACATCCAGTGCCTGGATTGCTGATGCTCGCATGGGTCGTTTCTGGACCCTTCACCTCGCCATCGGCATCTCCACCATCGCTCACGTTATTCTCGTCGCTGCTTCCTCACCCGGTGTCATTGTCCGGGCCGATCCCGCCTTCGGTGCCTTCATTATCGGCCTCATCACTCTCTGCGTAGGCACTGGCTTCTTCAAGGCCAACGTCTCGCCCCTGCTTGCTGAGCAGAACGAGGACACCAAGATGCGTGTCGAGGTCCGCAATGGCGAGCGCGTCATTGTCGATCCTGCCGTCACAAACACCAGAATCTTCCTCTACTTTTACTTTGCCATCAACATCGGCTCTGTCGCCGGCCAGATCAGCATGGTCTACGTCGAAAAGTATCACTCTTTCTGGCTGGCCTTCTTCATCCCCACCATCCTCTTCCTCTGCGCCCCTATCGTCCTGGCCATCAACAAGAAGACCTACAAGCTCTCGCCCCCTACTGGCTCCGTCCTGTCCAAGTTCCTGCGCATGTTCATCTACGTGCAGAAGCAGTGCAAGGTGTTCAAGTTCGACTGGAACCTCGCCAAGCCGTCTCGGGTCCCCGTCGAGCAGCGACCCGCGTGGATGACCTACGATGACGCCTGGGTTGACGAAGTCCGCCGCGGTTTGATGGCTTGCAAGGTATTCCTGTTCTTGCCTGTCTTCCATCTCGCCTACAACCAGATGACCAACAACCTCACCACTCAAGCCGCCACCATGCAGACCAACGGAGTGCCCAACGATATCATCCAGAACCTGAACCCCATTTCCATCGTTATCATGGTTCCCCTGATCGATCATCTTCTGTACCCCGGCCTCCGAAAGTTGGGCATCGCCTTCACCCCCATCAAGCGCATGACAGTCGGTTTCTTTATCTCAGCCCTTGCTATGGTTGCTGCAGCTGTGTAAGTCTATCATGAAACATGTCTGGAAATTCACAAGCTAACATCAGTTTAGCATGCAACATTTTATATATAATAGAAGCCCTTGCGGAAAGTACGCCAACGGCGATGACCCCAGCACTGGCGAGAAGTGTGGTCCTGCTCCTATCAATGTCTGGGCCCAGTGCGTCCCCTACATCTTCATTGGTATCGCCGAGATCTTCACCAACGTCACCTCGTATGAGTACGCCTACTCCAAGGCACCCGAGAACATGAAGTCCCTCGTCATGAGTGTGAACTTGTTTACGAGTGCCTTTGCTGCCGCCATCGGCCAAGCCTTCACTCCTCTTTCCGCCGACCCGCTCCTGGTTTGGAACTACACCGCCGTTGCCATCATCGCTTTCGTCGGCGGATTTGGTTTCTGGTTCACTTTCAAGCATCTTGACGCCGACGAGGATAAGTGGAACATGCTCAAGGCTTCCGAGTTCAAGGGCGCGTACCAGCCCAACGCTCTGGAGAACAAGTTGGATGGGGAGCACGAGGAGACCAACGCTCCTCGGGATATCGAGAAGCTGTAATTGTCTGGGAATTAGTTTAAGATACCATGTCAGGATACCATGTCTATAATGACTTAAGATTGCTCTAGTTAATAGCGAAGCATTTCTTCATCCATCAACCTGGCCCATTGCATTTAAAGTCTGACGTGAAACTGTGTTCTTATTCTTTGAGAGAGCAAAGGGCAGTCTACACAGTACAGTGGCAGGCACTTGACTCCAACGCGACACATGGGATGTTCAACTGCACCCATGACTCCTGGGACAGTATCTGCGAGCTGCTAACTCAGATACCGTTACCAACACTTTTCGGCGGCTCGACTCAGAGCTTGGAATGGAACTGTGGTCGTTTACTGACCCCTGGGTCTCAGACAGAGATTTGCAAACAATCACCCCTCTCCAGTGCCCTATTTTCCCCAAGACTAACTTACAATTTCTATAGGCTTCAGGGATTGCACTTATTCTGAGCTCCCTCGCCAGAGACCCCCTGTTACACCCCTTCCAGATGCAGGTTTCCTTAAGATCGGCAAGAATATCTGACGGCGGGACCAAGGTTGAAGATCCTCGTACCGTCTCCTTCGCACTAACAGGCTATGAAACCGTGACAGGCCTCCACTATCTTCGTCACAGCTTCGAGTACTGCGATACATTCCTTCTTTTACCTTCCTTTTTTAAAACTCTTCTTAGAGGGCCACAATAGGAAAAGAGCACAGTATCTATACCATAGAGGCATGTTCATCGGCCTAATGCCACGCTGTGATACATATCTGACATAATTTCTGTCAAAATTAGCAGATTTCATGATGGAAGCTGTGAACAACGACTTTTTCGAAGCTGAAGGCGTCAACAGACTTAAAACGCTCCGGTTAACCTTGATTCTCTGCGCCACAGGTCAACCTCACTCGTGGTTCTGTCACGGCTGCATTAGCATTGAATGACGGATAAGTTTTGCTTTCTTTGAGTGTAGGAGCTGCCTTGCACCAACAGATCACTTCCCTCTCCCCTATCCCACACACTTACGTCCTTGAACAAGGCAAGAAATACCCCAACACGGTCAAATATGAGTATGGGAATCCCAGAAGCACTTACCAGGGATGTTCTCGGTCTCTTATTAACGGGGTGGACAGCCACGTATTCTGAGGATCATGGGTCTCCGTCATGTTTGTGATTTGAGGGGTCTCGGCGGTCCGTCCAGACTATCAAGTCTGAGAGTGTAGCTTTGCCAAGAACATGTGCCATCGCACAGCTCACGACGTAGTACGCAGTCTAATATCCCTATAGTCTCGGCTCGATAGTATTACTGACAGCTTTGTCTCTTCTGGGATCCGGATCTCAAGATAACTTCAGGCCTACGACGTCACCAACCACGCATGTACGGAAGAAGGGCCAGAATCCTTGTCATCAGGTAACGTTACATCTCTCCTCAATTGCTAAGTTAGCATCTGCTTCTGATTGGGCCTGGTTAGAACTCGAATCCCTGGATCAACAACGGACATGAATAGCTATCCGCCCACCGCACGCTGGTCACAATTTGATCCGATACACCAAAACTGATGACAAAATTACTTACGCAGTATAAGCAGAGTACTACTTACAAGTAATGTATTATTTTATTGGCCTCTAATACTTTACTACTAGAATATCTTCTAAAAGAGTAGACTTGAACCGGGGAAAAGGTAGTAACAGATTCTAAGACTTGGATACTACTTACAACTTACTTTATTAAAATGTGATATAATTTTTCAAGTATATTTAGTCATCTACCTGCTTTAGCAACGGATTAAATTGTGACCCGCGTGCCGCACCAGCCGAGGCATTGCCTTGAATCCCACACCCAGTTCGTTCTCGATGTCAAGTTTGACCTCACTCTGTAATCCTTAGGAACAGTAATTCTGGGTGTGATACAAGATCGCCACTTTGCCAACTACTCGTCGTTTCCACGAAATCATGGTCTTCTACCCGCCACCATGGGTTCCCTCTCTTCCCTGTGCGTTATCCTGTCTCAAGGCTTCTGCCAAAGCGACGCTGACGAGAACCAGACATTCCAGACTCTATCACCGTGGCAGACTTTATCAATAGCGAGGCATACGGGAGGAAGTCGTTCGCTAAGTCGAGAAACCCCTACACATGTGGTCTAACTGGTCAATCCTACACTGTTGCGGAAGTTGCTCAACGGGTTGACCATCTCGCACGCGCCATCGCTAAGAATGTCGGCTTCAATCCATTTGACGGAACGGAGTTGGATAGAGTCGTGGCGATCTATTCCTTGAACACGGTGAGTCGAGCATTCAAGCGGCAGTGTATCTCTGACGTAAATATAGATTGACTACATCCCAGTTACCCACGCTGTCCATCGTGTGTCTGGTATTGTTACGCCTGCAGTTGCGGCGCACTCTAGCTCAGAGCTGGAGCATCAGCTTCGATCTTCTGGAGCCAAGGCCTTGTTCACCTGTGTTCCCCTGCTTGACAATGCTTTGAAGGCCGCGCATGCTGTCGGAATCCCAGAGAACAACATCTTCCTTCTTCCCTTGCCAGATACTGCTTCGAAACCAACCCTGAGAACGATCGAGGATTTGATATCCGAAGGACAGTCCCTACCACCTGTAACTACTCCAGAATGGGTTCCCGGGCAAGGAAAGAGACAAGTGGCCTATTTGTGTTACTCAAGTGGTACATCTGGACTTCCGGTATGCGTTCTACCTTACTCCGGATCTCCAAACTGATGAGGTGTAGAAAGCCGTCATGATATCTCACTACAACGTGATCGCATGCGTACTTCAGCTGCAGACGTTCGAAAGTGTCGCTCGCCGAGACTGCGGTGCGGACACTCAGGTGTCTCTCGGCGTGCTTCCTTTTAGTCATATCTCCGGACTTGTACTTGTAGCACACGTCGACCACTATCGCGGAGATGAAGTCATTGTGCTTCCGAGGTTCCAGCTAGACCAATTTCTGGGGGCCATCCAGCGGTTCAGAACGGAACGACTTTGCGTTGTGCCACCCATACTCATCCAGCTTCTGAGCAATCGGGAGAAATGCCAGAAATACGACCTTAGTAGCATCCGCCTATTTCTCTCCGGCGCTGCTCCTTTGGGGAGCGAGACGATTAACAAGACCCTGGAATTGTATCCGCAATGGAAACTCGGCCAAGGCTACGGTACGTCTTCATAAGCATGATCTTGGATATCACTCACGGTAGACAATAGGGTTGACGGAAGCCTCACCTTCGGTATTCCATACCAGCGAGTCAGACTCTCTGATAGGATCTTCGGGTTCGCTTCTACCGGGTGCGAAGGCCATGATCATCGATCAGCATGGTGAAGAGGTCACCAAGCACGAGACTCGGGGCGAGCTCTACGTCCAAGCTCCCAATGTCGTCTTGGGATACTTGAATAATGAGGCAGCCAACGCGGAAACCTTCGTCTGGCGGGATGATGGTCGCTGGCTTAGGACGGGTGATGAGGTGCTTGTCCGCAAGTCTACCCTCGGATTCGAGCACTTTTTCGTTGTAGATCGAATCAAAGAACTCATCAAAGTCGAGGTAAAGACTGAGCAGCCACACCTTGCACCGCTGAGCTAACGCAATTAGGGCCATCAAGTTGCTCCAGCTGAGCTTGAGGCTCACCTTCTCGACCACCCATTTGTGTCTGACGCCGCTGTCATCGGAGTTGCAGACGAGCAATCGGGCGAAGTGCCGCTTGCATTTATCGTCAAGAGCAAGCAGGCAAGCAATAGGCCAAACGATGAAATTGAAAGGGCGGTTCATGAGCACGTTGAGAAGCACAAGGCCGGGCACAAGTGGTTGAAAGGCGGCGTGAAGTTCTTGGGCATAATCCCCAAGTCGCCAAGTGGCAAGATCCTGAGGCGTCTTCTGAAGTCCCAGGCTGTTCCCGCGAGAAGGGATAGTGAGTGTTGCGAAGCTCTAGATAGTTAACCGTCGTCACGGGACCCCAGGCATGAAGGTTTCCACGCCCGAACAAGGTAAGAAATTTGCGTAGATGTTGGATGATAGGCAACCTCACACTATGTGGCTTTTCTTGTTCTTTGTTTGTTTTATTAATACACCTTGTTGGTCTCTGCCTGACTCTTTACACGTCGGCTAGGCAGGTGTGTCAGCCTGCATTGCAAAGTTCTAACAAACGTGCGTGCCGTGGAGCTCAATTCCTCAAAGCATCACTTCGAAGCGCAGACTGCATGCATCGCGCGAAGCAATATACCCCTGTAATTCCACCAACCATGTTTATGCGCGTCGGACTCGAGTTTAATTACCCCACATCTCACTTCCCCGTAAAGATAGACATCTGTTCCTGCAAGCTACTTTTGTCTCGACAGAATAGCCTAGTCCTTCTGAATTCTAAGACTGGTGACGTGCCTACGTTCCCCCGGTCATCAACTCAAGTCCGACAGTCAGTCTCGAGAACAGCTTCGAGGTTCCGCACCGCCCCTTAGATGATTTGATGGGAGGATGCTCTCTCTCGGGGAAACCGACAGTCTCTTTCGCCCTCATCGATAATCTGCCCTGCAAACGAGCAGGTGGCCCTGCAAGACTAAGACAATATGAGCCCACTGCTTACCTAGACCGAGGCAACAAGGCTTTAGATCTTAACCCAAGAGCCCCCCACGCCTTACTTCCTCTAGAGAGGGCGGCCTAGTGTTGGTTGTATTAAATGTGTCCTTCCTGGCGGACGCTAGCGAGGCCTTTGCTCAACTATGTGTCTCGCCATCTCTAGGTAAAGGGGAAAGTTAACTAAGACCCAGAGCATGTCCAAATGTTATAAACGTGTGTAATCTGCCAGATGGGCAAGATTCACGAAAGCGTGCATTATACCGAGAATCGGTCGGGCACAGTTTCGTGCCCTTAACACGAGAGCTTACCTGGGAGCCCAGTATTTATGTAACCACCTGCAGTAAAGCGCGGTGATAGCGAGACGCACTGCAAGAACTATTATCCTAGAAGCAATTAAATATAGTTCGCTCTCCTATTTCGTCTTAGCCCGGCCCTAATGCGGTTGCACGACAGTCTCGGCCGAAAACGCATCGCACACGACGCCGCGTGTATCGCGATCACATCCTGTTAGATCAGCTAACATGGTTGCCATGCAACCCATGATAAACTTCAGGGTATCTGCCGTGCTGCAAGCCACCAACCGTTGATAATGCTGTTGGTCTTGCGGCGTTGGGTCTTTCGACGATGCTAGCCCCCAAAGTGGTCTCCCACTTTAAGGCTCACAACTTGGAGATGTCAGAGGCGTTAAGCGGCCTGCCTTAAAATAACAGTGTCCGGTTGAAGATACCGTAAGCTAGAAACAGCTACCCGATTTTAAACAATTTATCATAAGTGTATGGTTTTATTATAGTTTCGTGCCGAGAATGGTTGGATAAAACGGCAGGGTCTTCTAACTCCGCGGCGATGTAAACTGTTCGATGATTTCTCATGGTTCCTATACTACTATCCCGCAACTCACCAACATTAGCAGGAATCTGTGGGGATCACACCAAAGGCCAGCCATCACGAATGCCCTCTAGGTATTCGCTGCTCTGCAAAGCACGTTAGAGTCACGACGCTGTAACAGTCTAAGCTACATTTTCATAGGGTACATCCTTGCCCATGCAGCCGCATGGTTTAAGCCCCTACCACGCTCTTGTGGTCGATGTGCGGAATTGTGGCCACGTCATCACCAAGAATCTAACCACAAAAGTGTGGTCAACCACAGATTTGTGGTTCGCTACAGCCGTTACTTGACCACGGATCTGTGGCTCATATGGTCCCACAAAACCGGAGAGCCACGTCCGGAATTGCGATCATGTGATCAGAGGTAGATGATTCGGACTTATGTTTCACCGAGGCCACGTATTATGTCAGGCTAGTCACTTGCTCGCTGAAGCAGCATAGGCACATTCGAGCATCATGTTGGCATCATGTCTTTGTCTGAACGCATCCGATGGCGACCCCCAAAGCCTAATCCCATCCTACTGGATTTCGAAAGACGATGTCGCGCTGCGAAAGAAGAACAATTCCTCGATGAGAGATTAATGGACGATACTGCAACCGCTTGTTCCTGGCCAGAATTCCGGCGGCCTCGATTAGGACGTTTCAAACACCGAGGAAGAACAGATTTCATCGAATTGCTTGGTTACGGGCAAGATGGCATTGTTTGGAAAGTATCTATTGAAAACCATACATGCGCGCTTAAAGTGGTAGGTTTCTTTGAATGGGTCGCCCTTTGGCCAAGGGACTTGCTGATGTCGAAGTTTTGGGACAACCACCCCCCGGAGGGTACGCAATACTGGGCACTCCAGCGGGAGTGCCAAACCGCGTCGCTACTCGAAAAGATGCGATCCGTGATCGAGCGCTCCTCAGACCCTATCTGGCTAAATCCAGAGCCAACAACATTCCACGATGCGGCTCGCAATCTTCATGCCTTTTCCGATGAGGGTCGCAGCCAACAGCGATTCCGAAATACACCAGGCGCGGTGGAATACAGTACCGTGCCTCATCTGAGGAAATGCTATGGATGGACATTAATAAGCGGCAAGATGCTCTGCGCACTACCTTCGATTGTAAGCCCTCCTGAGGTAAGATCGGGAGTTAATGTGCGCAAAATTTCGCCGATCGAATGTTACCACGCCATTGTGTACGAATATGTGCCTGGCAGCGATCGTGGCCTGGATGTTAACGTGGTGCAAGCGCAGCTGGATTTTCTTTGGCTTGGCGGGTGGTGCTTAGTGCCGCTGCGGCCAGAAAATTGGGGAGGCACCGGAATCTTGCTCGACATGGGAGATCTTATAAGCGTTTGGCATGCTGCATGGTTTTCAAGTCGGTATAAGCGAAGGTACGCAAGAGAGTTGATACAAGAGTGTCTATAAGACACCCGCCGCTGAATGCCCTGACGCGAAGCACTCCATCTGTAGGCCAATAAATTCTACCTGACACGCACAATCACTTTCCTGTGCTCCCCGACTTGGGACTCTCAAGCACCTGCGATGCATGTTAGATACCAGTGAGGACGGGAGAGGAAGGGCAGTAACATACCTATCAGCATGATATGTCTCTCCCACAAGGCGCTTAGCCCCGACCGCCGCAGGTCGGACACAGAATACCTTTAACTGTTTTGCCACCACCGCAAGTTTTACACACCTGAGACTCCATGGCTATTCGGGTTGATAGCAGATGCCAGATTGCGGGTTGTGGAAGTAAGGACGAGGCTTTGAAGAAATGTAAAGAACAAGCGCGCGCTTTTTTCAGAGCCCACATCAAGCAAGGTCACAAGACCACCACAAGTATTCTGGAGGTGGGCTTGCTGACATCAGCGATCACCTGACGATCCGGCAGCGGGACAATCATTACAATTCCCCCGTAGGTCGGCAAGCCATGTCCTTTGTCGCATCCTGCAAAATTCGCCCGCAATGCGCTCTCTTGCTGCAGAACAACGGCTATGCACTTGCTCTGCCCTTTTCCAATCCAGAATTGATTTTGAAAGGCACCTCAGCGATCATGCCGAACAACGGCGAGTCAGTTTAATACGAACCTCGTTGTCCATTACTGACCAGAGTACTTTCCAGATCCGTGAGCGAATGATTGGAGATTTGCAAGCCGAAGCACTGAAACACCAAGCGCACGCTGAAGCAGTCGACGAGAGTCCATACGAGAGTAACAGTGAATGTGATAGCGAAGGCGATAGCGAAACCTCACCCGATCATCCTCGGCGTCGCATACTATCAGGAGCGTTGATGTGCCCTTCCTGCCCGCGTACCAAGCCATTCTCTACAAGGCAAAAGCTGCGTCGGCACCATGAACAACGTATTTTATCCTACCTTGGGAACAGAGCCGAAGCTGACCTTGGAGACGTGCAGACACCGAGTGTCACGAAGTATGTGTGTTCTGCCATGTGTCGTTCAAACTCGTCCGAAGGTTCAAAAGACACGCGGAGAAGTGCACTGGTGATAGCGAGCGGAAAAGAGCGTACATGGCAGAGACATGCGAAGACTTGACCACGCTTTCCGACACGAAACTTGACAATGCGCTGCGCGAGAGAAAGAAACGTTTACGAGACGAGGCAGAAGGAGCCGGCAACCCAGTAGACAGCAGCAGATCAAACCCCAGAACTCCGAAACGGACAAGGACTCGGCAGCAACCTGCAGACGATGTTTCGAAGGCCCCTCATATGTTGCCGTCATACACCGCGCCGACAGGTGATGTCGGCTCTTGTTTGGCCAGATCATCTAGAGCGCCGGCGGCTCTCGACCATGTACACAACCAAGATCAGGTGCAGAGCTTGCCGACGGAAGCTGCCGAAGCAAGTGTCCCGTCTCTGGACATACTGGAAAATTTTGACGCGCCTCTGATGCATATTATGAACTCTGTCCCCCTCGATGTGTATTCATGGCCAGGGGACGGGTACGACGGGAACTTCGGCAACGATCTTGCAATGTATCGTCTTCCATAATGCCTCTATCATGAATCCGGCTTGTTCTCCTCCTGAAAGATGAAATTTAGTCCGATCTTTGGGTTTATATCCTGTATTTTTGCCACCTTGTCTCTGAGTATCGTGGAGTCTAGGCAGTTTATCTTGGCCCATTTGACTACCACCTCTTCGGTTGCAAACATAAATGTAATTGTATATCCTTGCTTCATTTCAAAACAGATACGAGCATCGAGGATGACCCTTGAAGAAGCCGTTAGTCACGTAAGGGAATTAGGGCGCCGAACTCACAAGCCTCCGTCCGCAAAGTCCATCGCTTCCGGTTCACAGCCAGCACGGCTCAGCTGTTCCGACGACACCTTGTAGTTCGATCTCACGCCCTCTGTTGTTTTGAATCGATGAAGATGCGATCCAGTATAGTATACAATTTGCGAATGTTTCGAACACACATGCACCATGAAAACCCGTCGTCCAGCGTCGGGCCCACCTTGCCTAAAGCATTCGATATACGGGTCGGGTAGCGCTTCGTATTTGAGCCAGTGCCCGAGGACACATCGGTCGAAAAAGGTATTCAATATGTGTTGAATGCGCTGTGAGATATGAACTTCTGAAACGACAAGCAGACTGGTCAACTTACGGGATCGAATGCGAAGTCAGTTAGGAAATCCAGTCCATATTCTGTGAAGTAACGACAACCTCTCCTGTCGAATTCCGATACACGGTTCCCCGCAGAGGCATCTTGCCAGCAGTAGAAGCCTCTCTCCGAAAGAGACCTTTCTGCGGCCTCCTGGGAGGCGTCAGTTGATGCCATGACTTCGAGTATGAAAAAGTGGCATCACCACTATGGATGAGGGGTGCGCCCGCCTTGATTTGACGTGGATGGTCGGATCAGGGTTCATCCGTGCCGAGGACAATCACATGCCGTTGTAGCCTTGTGCGGTTCGCGAATCCACGCACCACAAATATGTGGTGCTGCATGGTAAGGCACCACACATGGGTGGTAGAGCACCACACATGGGTGGTACATTTCGACCAATTTGGTGAAGAGCATCCAACAATAACACATAGCTTTTTATCTAGACTCGTTCTGCAACGATGCCCCTATTAAAGTATAGGTGGCGCCCATTAGCCTCTGCCTGTCATGAATGGGTCTAGTACTCCGTACACTCGGGTTTCATCGAACATCCACCTGGTTGCGTTTTGGCCTAGCAATCTCCATGCCACCCTCCATTCACGACGTTCTCGCAGAACCAAACCCTGATCTCGACTCAAGCTCGGTTTCTAGGGGTCAGAACACTTCTAGCCAAGATTGGATACCTGTAACGGAATGGATACCATGGGAAGACTTCACATACCAAAACCTTGTGTCGATATACCCAAAGGTACTCACTGCGCGTTGGAGGGATCCGCCGTCAATCGACATGGCGTCGGGCTTTGATCAACACATCCGAGATGAAAAGGGCATGGATTACTTTTTGGCCAAGTACATATGGCCACCCGTGAACGGGGCACTTGTACAAGCCACCTCCATACTAGAGTGGGGCCCGGAGATGTTCTATCTTGGGCCTGGGAGCTGGTGCCACGGTCCCGGGCCGCCGGATTGGGGCCTTGTCGGCAACTGCAGGATGGGCGAAGGGAAATTTTGGAATCTCCTGCCTGGAGACACCAAGCTTTCTGTAAAATGGCGGCCGGAAATGCTGTTATCGCAGAAGGCGAGCGAGAGATACCAGTGGACCTTACCTCTGTCGCAAGTCAGCACATATGCTGCGCGAAGCACGCGTCGCTACGGATTCCTGGTCACGGATCAAGCCCTGGTTGTTCTACGCTTCACTAGAGAGCGTATCGGTGAAGGTTTGGCTGCGACACGGCCTAGTCGGGCTGTGGAACCACGCACTCACCAGCGTATCGCCTCAAATGAGACCGATGTATCGTCTCTAATGGAATCCATGTCACTCGGCTCATCCGGAGCACAGTCTTATACTGGCAATGACTTTGCGGATTCTCCAAACGCTGAGTTTCTGCCACCTGAGTATGCAGTGATACCAATGGCAGCTTATGGGAAAGGCAAACTAACAGTTAAGTTCTCGATCTTTTGCCTCTGCCTGATGGCTGGGGGTGGATTTGGCGACATGGACTACGGATATCCTCCTCTCGACAGCTGGAGACACATGGATCAGCACAGTTTTATCCACAATACATCAGCCCTTGTTGCTAAACGGCTACCAAGTAACGCCACTCTTTTTCAAGCCGAAGAGCAGGAACCGGAGGAAGCCGGCCAGGAAGAGTCCCCCGCATCCACCGACTATCAAACCAACCAGGGCGACAAGCTTGTGTCAGGTGCAGATACAATTGACAGCAGGACTCACCAAGCGTTCAACGAGGAACAGTCACAGATCCCGCAACACAGTCAAGGAGCTAGTTCGCCTCAAGCGGAATCCGCACCTCAACATATCCCTGTTAATGTAAAGAAGCGGGATGGCAAATTCTGCTTTCGCGATGTAAGGAATGAATTAAGGAAGACGAAGAAATCGGAATGGACTCAGGTTGAGGGTGGGTGGGTTTTCTATGGAAGAAAGAATTCTTACTTTACCAAGCACTTACACTAAGGGTTAGATGCTTACATGAGGGTTTCAGGACAGTTTCTGTGGGATTATGATACAGCAGACAAATAGCAGAGTAACAAATCTACTATATACGCATGACCTAGTACTTTGAAAACTCAGAGCCGTGCCACTTCCTGCTGCGCTAGAAGCGCGATCCCGAGTAGTTGAGACATTGTCTCAGTGGCTTCCACTCGCCACAGGTGTCGCTCTCAATAATCTTCTCAGCATGAACTTTGAGGTGCTCATTCAGGTCATCTCAAGAGTCAAAGTCGGGTCTGGGTAGATAGAGTCTACACGAGCACAGCAATTACCCGCCATCAGAAAGCTCTGCGCCTTCGTATTTTGAGTACATCGGTGGGGACATCTCAGGATGCGGGTACGGCGTTCAAATCTGCGGGTATTGTAAAGCACTAAGGATAATCGAGATGACTCGCAAAGATTAGCGTGTCGACGCGTCGGGCGCGTCTGTAACGGGCGGAGGGCATTCGGGAAAGGGAGCCCCTGTTCGGTAAAACATTATTTTACCCACCGCTGTTGTGCCTGAGACAAACAACATGACGGCGGTTGGTGGACATAGGGGTTGCCACTAATAAAGTACGACAGGATGAGAGCTTTCCATTACCAGTGCAAGTACTATAATAGCTGCCAAGGTTGCGAATAGTATAAGTCAAGACTTAGGAGGAACGGTACGGAATGCAGGGTTCTGACCCACTTGGACCCCATGGTGTGATCTGGCAGGGTCAGTATGGACGACTATTGAGTCGGGTGGCTGACAAAACCAGGCTGAGTTGGTGGGAGTCTCGGCAGGGTCGCTGCGGCCTCCGCAGAACATTTAAATACCCATGTTAGTGCCCATGAAACTAAATACCGCAAGAAAAGCTGTTCCCATCCTGAGCGACAAGAATACTGTCAAGCAGGAAGCTAATCATGGCGGCAAGCGAGTCTCGGTCGGTGTGGTCCGAATCTGCGACGTCGATCATCGGATCCTCGAGCGAAGACGGCCCCCCCACCGACGAAGAAGACGATGCGCTCATCGGCGAAGAAGACGATCCGCTCATACCGCCTCCTTCTGACATCTATCGCACCCTCCATGACGGAAAGGCAACATGGCGAGCTCTCCTGAGCAAGGCGAACAATATACCACCAGGTCTATGGCCAGCCGGGATGCTGGATCCATACATTACCTTGAGAGACGTCCCCGGTCTGCCGGAAGAATTACCTCGCAGTCATGTTTTGTACGGACGACCATGTTGGCATGTGCCTCTCTGCACTCGAGGCACGGAAGCTTTGACGGCAGATGAAAATGACGATGAGAACGATCCAACACTTGTTCACGGTCGACGGGTCGCATTCAGCCTGGTGACTGAGCACCCAATCCGCTGCGACGTCTTTCCAGAGGCTGCATCGTACTTTCTGGGGAATAGTACGGAGACGACCAATAGTCTTGCTCTCTTGACTATGTGCTGGTCGTATATCCTGTCGGTCCGATTTCTCGAGATGCAAGGTCGGGAAGTGCAATACTCTATCCACCGATTACGGCCACGGTTAGGAGAGCACCATGGGCCACCCACGATCTACCTCGAAGGCGCGTCGCCCGCGCTCGTCAGGTGGCTCTGCGCGATCCTGAGCCCCAATTTGGGTTGGCGTGTCAGGGACAAAGGGCTGCCACCACCGTGGGCCGCTTGTTTCACGAGCGATATCCAACTCGTTATTACAGCTCTGGAGCCGACCGCAGACACGCTTTTGCCCCCAAGTTCTTCTGAAGCGACGGAACTCCTGCTTGAGCTATGTCGACTGTTTCGCCTTGGAACTGATGTGGATGAGAGTGCTGAGTGGGAATCAATACCGCCCTATAAGGCTGCTTTCTTCGCCGCGCTCATGCTTCCTTTCTACAAGTTCATGAATCTTCGTCCCCAGTTCCCTCCTCCGCATCTCACTATGACCCAAGGCAGCACATTGAGCAGCACCCACGAAGAAAACATCCGTCAGTATGTAAACGACCTACGGTATTTTATGACTCTCAGCATGCATCCACCATCGCTTGGATCTATACTGTGGAGCATCTTTTGGCAACCAGACATCGATTGTAATCTCGTGAGCCCATGGCTTGCCTCGATACTTGATACGCTGGAACCAACCATCAACGGGAAACGACTGGAGACTCTAGTCAAGGTATTTGTCTCACGTCGACCTAGGGTGGCTCTTTGGTGGCTGGCTATCTTTTTGCTTGGTGATCTCTCCGTCCTCGGTTGGATTCGACGGTATGCGGAAAAGATGGCGGAGAAATATGGCTTTGGATCGTTATCGCCACCTGATCCAATGGTGTCTGCCTGGACCGGCTCGAAGCAATCCTTCTTGGATTTTGAAAGGGAGGCTCTCTATCTTGCACAGTCTGATTTAGTTTCTAGGGCAGACCTGCTTCGATGTCGGTTCGATTTCAAGCTTCAGGACTCTGCTTCGACGACTTTATCCTGGCGACCGTTCGGATACTTGCAGAAGCGAGATGTTGAACCCGACCTTTGGCCATACCTGGAGACCAAAAATCTTCGCCAATATCATTCATTTGTCTGGTACTCTGGGAGAAAACCGTATCCATCGAATTTGGGATTCCGACAGGATACAGGAAGGGATGTCAAGGACGTCCCTGATGACTTGGAGCGTCGTTCATCAAGGGCCAAACGTCAACAGGAATGTCAGTATAGCATCAAACTTGCGCCATCGAAAGAGTCAACCCTCAGAATGGTGTTTTTTATGGTAGAGGATGCCGCAGGCGGCCGACATTGGGCGAACGCCGCCATACCTGCTGATCGCAGACAACACCCATGGTTGCACGATTGGGAAGGCCTTGATACTATGGAGGCGGAAGAACACAATGTCGCACCCGATGTAGACGTAGCCAAGAAGCCTTCATGGTTCCTTGAACAGTGGATGAATCGGGAGGCACGAATAGGGCCATGAAGACACAGGCGAGGGCCGTCGATGAAAAGATTGTTGACCGAGTCCGTTATACCGCTGGGTGCAGCTTCGGACGCGTCGGCTGCCAGGCACAAACCTTGATCATCAGACCCACGAGCACTCGAGATTGTTATGGAGCCAGGCTAAACAGTAGAGTTGGGGCTACAGAGCGACAAGCCAAGCAAGGGCAGGTCAGTAAAGGAGTCCCATGAAAGAACCAAAGGTGTTGGAGATAAGGGCGGTACAGAGTCCCTAAATCTCTACTGCGCTATCTACACACCAAGGTTCGGGAACTTCTACCATTGGGCTTTTGCCCTGTATCATCCAAGTACGGGGGCATGGCTTCTTCTTGAAGTTACCCAAGAAGATCCAGAGAGCCCATTTGTGCCTGAAGCGAGGCAGATAGATCCCCGGAGGTCGGGCAGGTACCTCGATCCCCTCACGCACTTGGGTCAGATGGACGCAGGATGGATGGAGTCGCTCCAGGGAGTATAGGGATGTTGCGTGTGTTGCTGTCTTTACTATCTTTACTATCTTTACTATCTTTACTATCTTTACTGTCTTTACTGTCTTTACTGTGTCTTGACTTAGATTTCCAGTTCTTAGGTACTCAAGGTGTTACTTTGCAGTTTCAGTCTCAGTTTTAACTATAACCAGATTGCAGCTTTGTTGCCCTCGCTTACATCCACATTATATCGTCACGTGGCGTCAGGTTGTTTGTCGCTTTAATACATTCCTAATACTCGGGATAGTAACCACTTGCTTCCCAGTCGATTATACACACAACCTCCCAGGCGTCACTATTAACCCTTTTAACCATAATGCTCGCAGGGCGAACATCCCCGTGTGTAAATACAATCTTTATTGGAGACTTTAGCATTATATTGCGCAAGATGCTAACATACGAACTCGAAGCAGTTTTAGATCCGGAAAAAATAAAGTCTTGGAACTCGTTCTCGTTCATAATCGGATCGGCGTTTATACGGATGTCTCGTCGCAGGTCCTTGCAGCCTTCTCCTCTAATACCACCCAAGGGGGTATTAGCCGGGCAAGAAAGTAACCTTAGTTGGAGAAAAAGAGATTTAAGTTAGTTAGAGATAGCTTGCTTTTCGCTGTCGTTTAACTAAGGCTAAACCTTCTCTAGGTCACATCCTGGGATAAATGTTGTAAGAAGGAGATAGGAAATGCCTAAGCTAACTAGGCCATGCGGCCTTAGTGCGGGAAAAATGGGCAAATGTTCTCGTAGGTATAAGAGGGATTGTTGTTCTGTTGTGGCAGATTCTTTGCCCGTGACTTTGACGGCTATATTTTCATTGAGTTTAAAGACTATAACGGAAGCGGCCGCGCCTTCGTAGAGCAGCTCGCCATTCTCCAGCAGATTCACGAGGGTTTCGGAGAGACTTAGCCCGGATTGAAGAAGGGCCTTAACTTCAGTTGAGAGTTCGGCAATGATAGTAGCTTGGTCTTTTACGTTTAGTCTAGAGCGGATGGCATGGTGTTTCGGGACTAAGGAATTATTATTTTGAGGTTAACGTGGAAGAGCTAGATACAGTTAGTATTAGCTTGCGGACTTATGGCCAAATATAGAAATTTAAAGACAGGGTATTACGGGAATTTTTGAACATTGTTAGCTTCTTTAAGTACGTGGGCTTGAAACAGGATTGCAAATCGACCTCAGGATTCCTATCTAGGACGGTCTGAAGCTGCTTTAACATCGTGCGGTTCCATTGGGCTGCCGGTGTTCGAGATATGACTTTACGAACACGGCTCTTTGCTAGCGGATTAGTCGCTCTCGTAGGTTTTCTGTGGTCTATTTGTAAAGCTGTTCGAGCCTCTTCCAGGGTCATGAGGCGGAATGTTAAAGAAGGAGAGTAGCCAGTGAGTTTCTGGTGAAATACTTATCAGGGTCCGGGAAATAGCCGTAGTATCTAGATAATTACATACCCCGGTAACAGATTATGTGTCCTAGCGAACTCGACTCCGTAGCGTTGGTCCCACACAAGGACTGGCACCTCTCGAATATACCTGAGGTTTATTATGATTAGTATTCTCTCGGATCGACTGCTGTGCCGGGTGAAGAGAATGCAGTGGGCTTTGCAGCGGCAAGGAAAGGCGCGTAGTTCGCGTGACGCGTCGGAGTTAAGGACGTGTCGCGACTCTGCGGCACAGACTCTTAACATCCAGCTCGATTTATTTACCACCCACGTCGTGTCCTAAGTTATCAACACTGCCTGCTCTCACTTCCACACTTGACTGGCCATTTCACCTCTGGTAAGCTTCAAGCTGCAGCCTGGCAGACCTCGCTCGTATCGTCGCTCGCCCGATTGAGCCTTCATCTCCGACGTCGCTTCTGGCTCTCCCCTCTCCTCCGGCTGCCGCTCCTCGAAGGTGACCCAGGAGAGCCGCCGGAAAAAGCCAAACTCGTTCCGCTGATCATAAACCGGTTGACTCTCGGTCAATAATATCCTAGTACGTGTGTCGTCGTCGTAGTAGAAGCAGTACATGCCCTCGCGCCGCCTGTCCACCGGCAGAGTGTGCACTGACGACCGCGTGAGGTATTGCTCCCCGTCAATCGTCTGCCAGGCAGTGCCAGCCGCAGACGGATCAAAGTATGCAATCCTAGCAGCAGGGCTCAACCTCTTTTTAACCCTCTGTCCTGTAGTATTATGGTGGTATAGTCCATCTCCTTGCAGACACCACGAGTCTAAGGATGGATACTCGGATTGGATGTCAGATGGCTCGTACCCAGCCATCAACGCAAGGTAGAATAAGCCTAAGCGGACAGTGAGATGTCTCTTGCCGTCCCCATGATTCTCCCACGGAATCGCCTGGTACTCGAGCGGATAGAATTCTTCTCCTGACTCCGTTGGCTGATATGGTGACGAAACAGCGTCAATAGATGGATATTGCGGTGAGGCAGGGCCGAAAGACACTCTCTGCATGGAGTCTGACACGGCAGATATAGCGCTGCTCCCAGAGGGATCTCTATAGCGTCACCTATCCTACGGCCATGTACCAGTCGTGATCACAATCCACGGAGCGATGCGTGAGCCAGTCGGCTGTTTTCCGCCCCCAGCCCAGGATACTCTTGTCGACGAACAGCCCCGCCCAGCCCCAGCTATGCATGGTGACTTGGAGGAGAGGCTCAGGTTTCCGCATCGCTGCTCCGGGGCCATTGCCGGTTTTTTTCCTTCTCGCGGCGCAATCGTGCTAGCATCCGCTTGTAGCTTTCGGGTACGACCTCGGGACGATGGACAGCGCTAAAGCTGCCGTAGGGTCCCGGCTTCACAAGGCAGCCGTAACCACACCACTGCCAGGCTCGATCGTGGGGAAGAGCAATATCTGAAAAGTCCACTAGTATGCCTGAAGCTCGATAGTTGCGTGCTTCCAGCGGCGCAAGGTACATGCCAGCGTGCCAGAAGAAGTCCAGCTGGCTCTGCAGCTCCTCCTGAGTCGGCTGGCCCCGCGGGACCCAGGGATACACGATAGCGTAGTGATACTGCTCTGAAGTGTGCCTGTCTCGGTCGTGCTTGCGAAACATGCGAGCGTGGTCCAGCAGGGTTTGCCCAGTCAGCTTGATCCAGCCGAGAGATCTGTTGATCTTTGTGTGCATCTCAAAGGGCACAAATCCAGGTGGGTGTTCTGTGAGACTCGTGTAGTCTGAAGAGAAAGACTTGAGGTTGCGATAGGCATCTGCTTGTGTCTTGGGACACGGGTGAACCATGATTACGTGGCCCTGCTCGCTGGCTCGCTGGATGCTGGCTTCAATGAGCTCAAGTACAGCGCCATTTTCACACTCTCGAGAAAAGGCCCAGTACTCGTGTTGGCTCGAACGACGGGTATGATGGAACTGCGTAAAAGAGGACGAGGTTAGTAAAATCCGATGTACATGGGCACGCAAAACAGCAAGTCAGTAGGCCCTACCATCTTGACAGCAAGGTCCTGGCCGTCGGCTCGGGCCTGAAATACTATGCCGTCGACACCTTGGTCGATATATGACTTCCACTTGAATGAGGACGGAACGGGGTACCTGCGCAGCTTGGGCTTGCGGAACGACGACCAGCTGCACGAGGGCGGGCTGCCGACCTTGGGCTCGAGGGACACGCACGACGGCAGCGTCTCGGCATCGATCTCATCCACGGGGACAATGGGGTTCTCGTCTCCCAGGCGCACGGGATAAGAGAAGCCCTCTCCTAGCCCGAGGTAACCACGGGGCATGGCCGTCTTGCATTCTTGTTCTTGTCGCTTGGGCGGCCGTGCCGGCGCTGCCGGGGGGGGGGGTGGCCTCTTGGCTGGGCGCGTCTCCATCGGAGCGACGGCGAGGGGCAGCGGCAATAACCATAGAGGCCCGGGGGCGTGATTGGGGGGACGTTGTCGCGTTGCGGAGGGGGTTGAGGGCTGATGGTGTAGAGT